>JBBPUM010000715.1:0-13622 GCA_038094695.1 Chiua aff. virens | reverse complement strand
ACTCAATGAACCACTTCTTAGTTTTCACCGCCGATGATGGTTCGGTGCTTCCCACTGACCTCTCGACCGTGGGATCATTTCAGCGTCTTACATCATTCACACTCAATGCTCGCCTTCCACAAAATTTTGATCTAGTTCCATCATTCCCTGCAATCCGGAAACTTGATCTTGCTTGCTACGCATCCTCAGCGATCCATATCTTGAAGGCCATTACCTCTCCAGGGTTGAAGGACATAAAGCTCTCGTTGCGGAATTCACCTGAAGATCGGTGGGATTGGATCCCTGAGCTATGCACAGTCTTGGCTTCACGGGTGTCATGGCGAGAATCCATACGATCGATGATCTTCGAGGAGCCTTTGGTGTCTTCCGAAGCCCTTGAAGCTCTCTTTCCTCTCAAAAATCTCGTCCGACTGGAGCTATGTTGCCTCACTATCGATGACGACCTGCTTGAACGAGCTGCAAAAGCTTGGTCCATGCTAGAAAGTCTGGTTATTTTCGACGACTATACTGAGCGCCGCACTTCCACCTTGCAGAGCCTGGTGTCACTCGCGAGACACTGTCCACGTCTCAGATCCATCACCCTCCCACTAGATGCCACTCATATTCCTCCACTGGTCGTCGATGGCAGTGGGTCCAGGACACCTCGGGCCAACTTGAGGTCCAAGGAGATACACGAGAAGTTATACCTTGAAATCACGGGGTACTCTGAGGTTAGCGATCCTGCTGGCGTTGCGAGGTTCCTCTTGGATCTCTTTCCCGGGTTCACACTCGAACTTGAGCTCGATTGCGACGATGAAGATGCCAAGTGGGAAGAGGTGGTTCGGCTCATTGGTCAGAGCCAGGATTGAAGATCTATGCCGACTTTGAGTTTGATGCCTGTGCGTCTACTGTACTACACCATTTGTTTCCTTCAAGTTTGTGTTCTCGATATTTTTGGATTTGTGTACGTCTTTGCTCCATCTTCCGATCACCGTTTATCCATCATGAAAAATCTGACACCGTTGGGCAACGAAGTTGAGAACTTTGTACATTTTCCATGTTCTTTTCGCAATTATCATGTGTACTTCAATCCTGTCGAGAGGACTATGGGGAATCTGAACGAAACCAGTATGATTCTATGAAAGAAGTTCAACTTTGCTGCGCGAGAACCCCGCGTGTTCATGTGCACCACGTGGGCGAGTATATATAAGGCAGAACCTCCTCGCACGGTGCGCTTCTTCGGTTCGTTTCCATGTCCGTCGCTGGTCCTTCCCGAGCCCGTCCATCTGGGAGCCTTGCACCGAGGGAGAACATTTCAAGTACCTATGAAGATGACCTGCACGGGCTCCTCGACCAACTCACCCTTGAAGACATGGATGAAATGCAGACGTTTTTCGCGCAGAGAGCAAGCACTGGCGAGCGGTTGTCTGACCACGAGCTTGCCATGAATGATTTGTTGCACCAAGCGCGTACATTGGCTGCTTTCAATGAGGATCGGATGCTAGCGCAGCAGATTGCGGACGGGGAGGATGTCGAAGAGGTTTCCCGTGTGCCAGTGGTCCCACGTGCCACGGGCAGTCGGTGAGTGGGCTTTTTTATCGTTGTTCGACATCCGTTGAGAAGGTATACCTAAGGGCGACAATTGACTTGGGACCAACCTATGGTAACCAACGAGCACAGGCCGCCAGGTGAGAAGAGCAATGCACTTGACGACGAGACCATAACTTAAATCAACATAAACAGCACCACAGCATCTGAGACGTGGGGAACGTGGTTATCCTCTATGGTCGGCTGGGTATTTCCAGTTAGACAGAAGCCATCCAGACCTGGTATCGCCACACCAAATACAGACTTGAATACTCCGGTGAATCCGAGGCCTGTTGCAGTGAACAACCGGTATGTCACTCTGCTGGTGGACTTGTTTTCAGCTGGATCTCTTACCAAGTTATCATTATGGCTGACTAGTCCTACCGGCCATGATTGTGTCATTTGCCAAGATCCTATTCGTGGCTCCGAAATTCGAGCACCTTGTGGGCATTACTACGATATCGAGTGCATCACTGATCTATTCCAATCTGCAACTCGCGATGAAACCCTCTACCCTCCTCGCTGCTGCAGACAGAATATCCCCTTTGCTCATGTCCGACTTCACCTCTCGCAGGCGCTCATCACGACTTTCTTACAGAAACAGGCCGAGTTTGGTACTCTGAAACGCGTCTACTGCTCCTCTCAAGTATGCAGTCGATTCTTAGGACCTCTTTCTGAAGGGGCATTCTCAAGCAAGATTTACACCTGCCCAGCACCGGGGTGTGGAAAACAGACGTGCGGCAAGTGCCGTGCGCAGCACAGCGGCGATTGGACGCACGTCTGTCGCCCTGACGCCGATGCCGCTCAAGTCTTGGAGCTTAGTCGTGCTGCCGGCTGGGCCCGCTGCCCGGGCTGTTCCCAAATGATAGAGCTGCATATAGGCTGCTTCCATATGACCTGTCGCTGTCGCACTGAATTCTGTTATCTCTGTAATGCGCGCTGGAAGACGTGTCAGTGTCCACAATGGGACGAACGGCGCCTTCTGGCAGCTGCCGAGGAGAGAGTTGATGCTCAGCTTGGGAGAGGTCAGGACCGGGGTGTACGACGCGATGTAGAGCCTGCACGCCGGGTACCTCCCGTCCCTGTTCGCGCCCCTGCTCTTCCGGCACGTCCTCGTGCTCACTCGCTGGATGAGATCACACTGGCAAACCGCACACGAGTGGCAGTGCCGGCTTCGCCCCCCAGACCTGCAGCACCAACACCCGCACCCAGAGCAACGCGACAGCCTGTAGTACAGCAGTCACGTCCAGTGAATACTGTCCAGTCGAACGCTCGATTGACAACTGCTACGGCGCCAGCCGCGCCCGCAAGGACGCCAACATACTTGGTCGCCTCTACATCTACTTCCACCTCACAACCAACACCAGCGGTGCCTACCAGGACCTCGACGAATCCATTTGCCGCAGCGTCCACGTCTACGGCAACAAGGGCGACACCAAGTGCTTCAGCGTCAGCATCGACGTCAAAATCTGGAGGGGCTTCCCTAGTCAAGCCTACGTCTAGTGTCGACACCACGCGCCAACGGATGGTCCGCGAGATGATGGAACGTCTTAGGGTGGACCACGAGTGCGATCACGTCGGGCGGTGGCGCTACCGAAACGTCGGGGGTATCTGTCAGAGTTGTGGGCATTACTTGCCCAAGTATCTCTTTGTAAGTGGCGCATGGTGTCTCTCGTCGGGATCCTACACGTTGATTCGGTCGCTTACCCCTCGTTTCAGCGTTGCTTAGGATGCGACATGTTTGCGTGCAATCGGTGCAGACGGAATCGTCTTTGAAGAACGGAACCCCCTCCGAGGTAAGCTTGGAAATCGCCCTTTTTTTAAATCGATGGTTTACTTCTAGTCTCAAGGGATCTGTTAACTTTGTCTCGAGAGACTCAACAGATTTTCCGGTACGTTGCATTGATAGAAGAATGATGTGACAAGGAAATCTGTCGTATTACGATGTACATGCAATGGTTGCACGGTAGACTACTTAGGCTGGACTGTACTAGGCACGAGTCCAACTTCATATTGATACCCAGATATACATTGTATAGGAATATGCTATTGAACATGTGATACATGCCGAACTAGACGGAACAGATGACTATGTGATGCGTTAGTCTACGAGTCCGAAATGTAGTACAGTAGCAGCTCACTTGAGTCGTGTGGGTACGATACTGAGGTTCGCGTGAGAAAGAAAAATGACTTAGTACGATGTATCACGCGGTGTTATCTATGTAGGTAATCGAATACTAACAACATTGCACTTTGGATCTTTTGTTATTAGGCTGCAACTTGCAAGAAAGGAGCGCGGATTCGGCACCTTTATACCCAGTTCTGCATCTAACTCTGACATCTGGTAATGGCCACAAGCAACGCTTCATGACACGCGGGAATGTAATGGACAAAGAATATTCATAAACCAGACCGCTTGAGTGTATATGGTATTGTACACCGCCGTTGGACGAACTGACAAGTTTAATCCATGCCAGATAAGTTGGTTTTTCAAACGTCTCTCTGGTGGTGAACATGGCACTCGCGAACGTGCCTCGGGAAGTTTTTGCGTGACATCAACTTGTGACACCCCTCCCATCTGCAGCGAATTTGCACGCATCGAGTCAAATTTTTGACATCGTGTGCGTCCCTAAAGTGCACTGGGACGATCTGACAACTTATCTGTGCCCCACAGACCTTAGATTCACCATCCGCCACCCAATGACAAGGCACTGTCGACTCCAAACAGCTGTGGGCGGCGCTCTGTATTGCAATGGAAGCACGTGGGCATGTGCTGATGATTTCTCCGGCTACTTTAGACTCTGCCGTTGTCTGCCACTGCGCCTGTTCGATGAGTGCACAGCGTAGTGGCAAAGTGCGATATCATCTCACATCCACAAGCTCCATGCCGGGACTGGAGTCCGTCTTCCTAATTGGAAAGTTATCATCCTATGCATCACAAAGGTCAGAAGTTACCCTCGCTGACACTACAGACGGCCTCCGAGAGAAATTACCTGTAACTGGGTCGGAGTGGGCCGACTCGGAGTTACACCCCCAAATAATCCTTGCATGTCACGCCGGATCACCTGCTGAGACAGCAGACACATCTCCGTGTCGGGAGGAGGAATAAAGTTCCATAGATAGTCACTGTTCCACAGTGAATCTGTCCTTTCCTGGGTGACCGGTATAACTATTCAGGAGGTACGGTCAAAAGCATCAAATTATCACCAACATTTCCAAAATCCTCGCATGGACCGTGCCACCTAGTAAGGATGCTACTCTATGAATAATTGGTTGGCACCTAGATCGTACGTTCGGACAAGTGACAGGGACTGACCTGATCCCCAGCCCGCTGCACCATGTTCATGTGGTTGTGGTGAGTGGTATGTGGTGGAAGATCAGAGAAGTGGTAGTGGCAACGCAAAGACAAGCAGAAGAAAAAGAAACCAAGGTATGGTGAAGGAAGAGGGGAGAGGGCCAGCCCTTTAATAGTTGAAAAATAAGGTATCATCGGAACACATTCAGTGGAGGCTCGTATCTTACTCTGTGCTTACATGAATTGATCGCCAAATGTGTCCGTGCGCGCCACGCCGTGCACCCCAGATTTGTGCACGTGACTGGGGAGGGATTATAGGTTTAGCCCTTCCTGATAATGTGCTCTTACCGAAAACTTTAAACAAGCGCCCGACCCCGGAGGCGTGCCTGCACCGAACTCAGAGTCTCAGACTGATAGCATGTACAGACGCCTGAGAGTTCTCCAGTGACGAATCTATAACTGAGAAAGTCAGGACTCGAGCATAATCATGATCAATTGCTGTCAAGGTATTCGGAATGTACATAGACGTCAGCTCCACCTATCACTGACGTACGCGTGCTTGGTCACTATCCACACTCCTCGTGGGTCTGGCTTGTACGTATACTAAGTGGCTGAGCCCAGCTTAGATCACACTCCGAGCTCTGCGACTCACGGATCTTGGACTCCATGTCTATGATAAGAGCATCACACGGTGCGCTCCGTCTCCATGGGCGCGGAGTCATCCTCGGATTCTCCACATTCATCTTTGTCCATTGTCTTTTCAGGAATCTAAATGCCAAGTGACATCAGCGTCTCAGATGGAAAGGAAACATATCAAGTGTCAAGGCACCAAGTAGCGCGCTCGAAGCGGAGAATACCGGAAGGGAGAGAAATGGAAGAATGAGAAGCGAACGCACCGGTAACCTAACCAGATACGCTGTCAACGTCGAACACGCTGCAAACACAAATACCGTCCTCAAACTTGCAGCGTAAGCATCCCGCGCTGTACGTTGCAGTGGATCGGGGAGGTTTGTCACGAGGCTAAGGGAGTGCCGGATGGCGGTGATGATCTTTTGGAAGGGAAGCACGTCGATTAGCACGTCGTTCACTGTAAAACGTGATAGTGATACACACCCCTTCTGCATCAGGCATGTGAATACGGTCACGTAATTCGGCATCCAAACGATACTGAAACACAGCAGACGCAACGGCAACACCAGACGTTTGACCTGTACAGACGAAATCAAGCACATTGTATGATAAAAGGTGCCCATTGAGACATCTCACTCACCGAGCCCTCGGAAGAGCTGTCCGAAAGCAGTTCCAAATGCCATCTGGGACTCTGGTTCGCAGATTAGTTTTCCGGTCGATAAAACATCACTGAATACTCACCTGACAAGTGTGCCTGCAACGCAACTGGTGACGGTTATGATTAGTGACCCGTCGAGATAAGACGTAAGTTCGCGGGCATACTTAGTACCGTCTGGAACACCACCGCGTTCCCAAACCCAATGGGCACAACACTGAACCACTTTTGCACGAATCCCGAGTCCTCACGTAGAAAGATGATTGGAATGAGACCACATAGTGGGAATATTCCAAAGACGAGATTGATAATTTTGTATTTGCCCGTTCGGTGCATGAGCCAGCTAGAATGCTTGCTGTAAGTATGACTCGATAGACAGGGAGCAGAATGCGTCGTACCCAGAGAACAGCGAACCAAGACCCATGGCGAGACTGTCCGGAAGTAAATGCAAACCTGAAAACATCAATATAAGACATCAACACATGTGCACACATTACAGCAAGGATATCGCGAACCAGCAATAGACGCGCTATCCAATGAAACAGTCTGGAACCACAGGGGGATGAAATACATGACTGCGAAATTGCACACCGACACAAGGTAGTTACTTAGCCCAACCAAAAGAGGCACTTTTTGACACAAGAGACATGGAGGGAGGACGGGTTCCGGTGCAATTGTGCATTCGATGACGAGAAAGAGGATAAGAAATAGCAAGGAGAGTGCTAGAGGGACGATGACTTGGGTGTCAGTCCACTAGGATAGTGATTGAGTGAGGAAATGGCGGAATGGAGGATACAACGTACGGGGAGGTCTTCGTTAAATTTCATGCTGAGCCATGTGAGTGATGATCCGATCTGATATCAAATACGTTAGATATGTACAAGCCACGGAAAAAATATACTGACCATCAAGAAGAGGGTGATGCAACCCCCAAAATCGATCCTTGATAAAACCTCCTTTGCACTCTGGCTTTGGCCCTGTCAAACAACTCTTACATGTAACATTGTTATATGAGAATGCAACAAGACACTCACTGGCGTCACATAATGAAGTGTATTCGTAACGAAGATCACCACCAGAGCAAAAAGTGGAACCTGACACAGAAACGCGACACGCCACCCAAATCTTTACTTATGAGCATGAGCGCTTATGAAGAAGAGCACCGGTAAGAGGATACGCACAAATCACTCAAAATCCCACCGACAGGGCCGCCGAGACCTAGACCCAGCTACATCAAACAAGTATCAACGACGTAATAAGAGCGGAGGATGTAACGGGGAACTCACGCCCTGAGCGATGCTATTGAACGCTTGAGGTAAACCGCGTTCCTAGACAACGAATTCCTTATCGGTGACGGCATACTTAGTGGTGGGAGACGTACTCGGATACTATACATGTCCGCTGTGACAATCCTGCATAATGCAGTTGAGAGCGTCTTCTAAAATCTTCATGTAACTGGGACTCACATGGCGAGTAACTGCACGGCACCTCCACCAATGCCAGCGATCTAGTAGCCATATCAGGAAAGCGTGATATCAGCGCCCTTGCATCGAAAAGGGAAAAAGAAGGGAAAGCGTGGGACGGATCATTGAGTACATACAAAACGGGAAACGGTCAATTCGACCATACTTCTGGACATCCCACAGAGAAGCGAGCCGATGCCGGTTGCAAGCAAGGCGGTTTGACAAGCGGCGCGTCTCCCAAGAATGGTACAGAGTCGCCCGTAAAGAGGTGTGAAAGTACAGGTGGAGAGTAGGTATCTGTGGCAGCATAGGTTTGGTTGAGTGGAAGAGCGCATCAAAGAGGGGACGCACGATGTACCGATCCAACTAGCTTGATTAGATTCCTTGAATTCGGAAGTGATTGAGGGGAGCACTGCAAGGCGCGGGAACGTCAGCATAAGCATGTCCAACTGATGGTTTGATCAACGACACACATGTAGCCACCATGGTCACTGGAAAAACGGAAGGTATTATTGTACGCTGGGTACATAGATACAACTACTTACAACTTAGGTTCTGCGATGACTGTAAGACAAACAAGGACCCAGAAAGATGAAGTGGGACTCACGCAGAGAAACGTTCCCGCACACAATGTAGCGAGGATACCATAGCGAGTTGCGCCCGAGACCTGGTGAGATTCAAGGGGGTAGTCCTTGTTGGTATTTGCTTTTGCAAGGAGGGGGGTGCGCTCCGTGTCGTCCGGCGTCATGAAGAGTCGTCAGGCGGAGGGGAGGAGTGAATTTGAATTCCATTGCAACGGCGATTTATAGTGTGACGAGCGGGGCAGGGGAATCCCCTTTACGAGCGCGCCACACGGGAATTCGGCCCTTGTGCTAATCACTTGACGGCGCCGAGAAATGTCGCTGCGGAGTTGAAAGGGCAATGTCAGTCGAGCCTGTCTGTGAGCCAATCAATCAATTAATCGAGGCTCAAAAGTACCAACTTAGTTAGATTCTGTCTCTGTGATATCCATGATCCGCATTGAATGTCGAATACTCACTGCGCGGGATGACGGTGAACAATAAATCGTTCCTATTCCGAGTCGGCCGACAGAAGCCCGAAGACGAGATGCGTGACAAAAGATGCCAGCATCAGGTCCCTGTTTCTCGCTCCAAAAAGCCCAGACCTTGACATGATGCGCTCGATATCAGACATGCTGTGCAAGTTGTATCCGTTCAATTCGGGCAACTGTTTCAGATAGTCAGTACATGTCTCGCGCGAACAAACCAATCCCTGTGACGATATCAATGGGCCAAGACTACAATGTGACGTTACTTCACGCTTTGCCACCTGCAGGCAGCTAGTCGCATAGGACACCATTATCTTCGTTGGGAATTTTGTTGCAAACGGGACTTGGGAACAGCGGACTTCAAATAAACCCCGGGTCAAGGTTTGCCGGTACCCTCTTCTTACCAGTCATCATGATTTCTCCGATCAGCTTCTCCAATGAGGCCCAAGGCCCTCATATATCTTCCGAGAGCCCTCTGCATCACAATTGTCTCGGCACACACCTGGAATTACACCTGGATGTCTTGGACGCATTTGCCAGTCCTGATCCTGTGCGGATCGGCCTATTTTGTTCAAGGAAAACGAGCCAGATCGATATGGGTTATGGTGCACTCGTTTGTTATTGTAAGCTTCGCGGGGTTTTCTACTACTTGGACGACGCGCGCAGTGCTCATAGCACATTCATGCCCCATCAGACCGAACGAATAAACGAAGCCGATGGCATCGCGAATCGACCAGGCGTCTGGTGTCAATATGAGGTCAGGGGAAATCTTCAATGAGAACCTTGCAATGCCAGCAGGATCGCTAATCTTACAGAACTCCGTGAGATTGAGAAGCGGCCCTCCTTTGTGTGCCTTCTTTAGCCTAGAGCGTGTCAACTCTGATGCGGGCTAGGGGATCTCCCTGCCATTCGGCGGAAAGCGGGGGTGCCTGAAGTAAGGGGAGCGTTTGAGAATGAAACCAGATGACTTGCAAGGTGGGAGGGTGACGTTCACTACAGCGAGCTGAGACGAAGATGTATTCCACAATTCATTGTTCAAGTAGGTCGTTACCAATGACAAAGAGTGCGAGGTCTACAGGACGGTGCATTATGATCGATCTCATAGATTCTCGCTAGGAATCCTGTGAATCCACGACCATACAGAACTCCTCGAACGTCCTGTTTGCCTTGTGCATTCAGATATTCCCTGAGCCGTAGAGACACCATGGCTTTGAGGACCTGAACTACCGAATACGCAGAGCACGAGATATCAAACTCGACAACTACTGCGAAGGAGGGAACCAGGCCAGGGTTACCCTCAATGTTACTCTTAAAGTGAGATATTCGAGTGATCCAACGATGGCGGAGTCATTAAAAGAGAGCTCCAATCAACATCAACTAAAACAACGCATAGTTTTAGTGCATATTGTCACTTTATTGGTAAATATGACAGAACGATTACCATTGTTGATGGTGTGCAACTGGATCATGGGGCAACACCGAAGGGTTGAGCCTATATGACAGACTCAACGGTCCGACTACAACTGGACTTGATGCTCTGGATATAAGTAACCTTGGTACCGATGGGCACTAAATATTGAGAGGTCAAGGAGATAGTTTGAGGAAAACTTGAGCGTAGTCACGCCTGAGATTCCGGAAACCTCGGGAGCAATGGGAAGGCCAGATAACAGTCAAACCACATTTCAACTACCCTGAAAAGCATATGGCATTCTTCCTGCTACTGTGCTTAGGATCGAGACTTAGTTCCAGGAATCGGAGATCACTCCCAATCCTCAGGGATGGAGGCTTCGTGAATCTCTGAGGGAGAAATGAATCATGAGATTCAGCAATCATGCACATGGTATGGCCCAAAAATTAAAGGTGTACCTGTGTAATAATATTAGGCATTCGATACGACTTGATACCTGAAGAATTCCTGGGGAAAGAAGAGCAGAAAAGGTGCCATTACATAACACCAATGGTGCCAGCGTAAACAGGACCAAAGCACACACCCTTTTGGCAACTAGTTCACAAGAGCAAGTTGGTGGTTGCCCTTGCTCCATCAAGCTTTTCCGAGTTGTCACCAAGCGTACCTATCGATCAATTCTGTCTGAGACGCCATGGCGGAACCTCCTTGATCCGAGCACTTTATGGTCGTGATCCATCCCCTCGTCGAAGTCACATAAAACAACTTCTTTCATCCAACTCTGCGAGTCTTTGAAAATGCGTCCGCATGCCTGCTTCGGAGACTACTGATACGTCTCGTGGCTTCTCACACAAGTTTCGTTTTTTTTTTGGACCCCCACATTCACGTTTGGCTCGACGACACTCACCTTTCGAACTGGCACACTCAACGATTCAGATGCAAGTATTCCAAGTTGTCAGACGAGCTTTTCTTGTCAAGGGGAATGGAAATTCAACCACAAGCACATGCACCCTTCTGGTGTCTTCCATACTTCCAACGGTCGGTCATTTTTACCACGTGTCTTTCCTTATCGCTCAATCCTATTGACCCGGGTATCATCACTGCGCATGGACTTGATATTCTAGGGGGTTGGAATCGCATTGTGATCATTCCTTTTTCCCCTTTACTTCCCTTTTCATTGGTACAAACACGTTTGTCCTCACATTCCGCATCTTTGGACCTATGGAATTGTGCCTTAGTCATTGGCAGCCCTGTTTGAACCCTCTTAGAATCTCTGACCTTCGTCGCTCCCGCTTTGTATTCGTGTAACCGATCGGCCCCGCTGCCCCGCTCGGTATTTTTGAGTGTACGTACTCTTTGTTCACGTGACTCTTCAGACTTGTCCCACCCCGCAGCTTGAGAATGTTACTAACGCATTGACGTTAAACGACACAGCGTTTCATTTGCAACTGACCCACTACCTTTACTATCCAATGAATATCCGAGCATTCCGAACGTGTTCGCCGATTACCTTCTCTCGGGTAAGTTGCCAGGAGGCGTACATAATGATCGGGCAAACCATGAACATGTCGCATTGTACCAGTGTTCGGTTGTCATTACAGACTCACCTCTTTATCCCCGTTTACCAACAGCACGCCGTCTCATGGAACCTTTTTACGACGCTAGGAACCAAATTCGGTGGACCCGAATATCATTGGTATGTAACAACCGCAGTTCAATAATTACCCCCTCGGGACAGCTTCCTCTTCGTGCTGACCTTTCATAGATGCATATCAGCACGATCGATGATTCCCATCGCCGCTCAACAAAGAAGATGTCCTACCCATTCGCGACCGAGGAGTTTTATGTAACAAGTGTGTGCACCCTTTGATGGTCAGTTCATTTGCTGTTCGATGACCCATCACGTGGGAGTCGGGATGGAAATGTATAAAAGCAGGGCACTCCTCTCAGCGTCTATCTACGGCCCCTTCTCTGTTCCATGGATACGGTCAGGTCGCGTTCTCAAGTATCAGCAGCATGGCCGACCGCACGAGGGAAGAGTATCAAAGGTACTTACGCACGAGATCATGGCTTGCAGGGACGGTTGGACCAACTCGATCTCGATGAGATTGTGGCGCACCAGAGGTTTCTCTTTACGCAACCGATCCGTAATAGATATGGTTATGCGCTATCGAATCGTGATATCGCCATGAGCAGTTCGTTGCCGCAAGCTCGTGCTCAACGTGTAAACGATGGTACGCTTTCAGCGCGTGTGTTTGCTAACGAACAAGATACGTGGTAGGTTTTTTTGTCACTTTTATCTATCAACCAAGTCAGTTCAGGGTAGCTCCCACAGGACAATGATTCAAATGAAAAACTACCGACAACATGGAATAGATTTCACTGTTCAGTCGACTCCTGTGGCCAATCGGTATGTTTGCCTTCTTGGCCCATGCTTGACGTTGAAAGTTGTTGCTTTCAGTCCAACTGGTCACACCTGCGTCGTCTGCCTGGACCCCATTCAAAATACAGAAATTCATGTCCCGTGTGGTCACTACTACGACATTGGCTGTATAACGAGTCTATTCCAAGCAGCCACTCGAGACGAAACGCTTTATCCTCCTCGTTGTTGTGGGCAGAACATCCCCCTCTCTCATGTCCAATCACACCTCCCAAAGACACTCGTCACGCTCCTTCATCAGAAACAAGCAGAACATTCTACTCACAAGCGAGTCTACTGTTCCTCCCCTGCGTGTAGCCGGTTTTTAGGACCCCAATCTGAAGGCACGCTCGCCAAAACCGTATACATTTGCCCCGCACCAGAGTGTAGACAGCGGACGTGCGCCGAGTGTCGTGCAGAACACTCCGGCGACTGGACCCACGTCTGTCGTCCCGAGAGCGATGCTGCTCAAGTGCTTGCTCTCGGCCGCACCGCCGGCTGGGCCCGTTGCCCAGGCTGTTCGCACATGATCGAGCTGCAAGCAGGCTGTTTTCACGTGACGTGCCGCTGTCGAACCGAGTTCTGTTATCTCTGTGGGGCACGGTGGAAGACATGTCTGTGTCCACAGTGGAGGGAACGACGGCTTGTCGTGGCAGCCGAGGAGAGGGTGGATACGCAGCCTCAGGCTCCGGACGTTCGGGTGGGTCAGGATATGGGTGCGCGATGGCATAGGCCTGCCCCACTGGAATGTCCCATTCCCGCCCCTGTCTCCGTCCCCGCCCCCATCCAGGAACGCGAATCAATTGAGAATTCGCGCAGTACCCCAGGCGCAAGATTAGCGCCCATACGCGTACCTGCCCCTGGTGTAGCCCGGAGGCCAGGATATACGCCACCCATAGCAATCCGACCGATGCAACCTAGGGTTAACGACGCCATGCGGCAACGCATAGGCTTTGAGACGGTGGACCGTATGAGGGTCGAGCTCGATCGTCATCACGTACTATGGCACTACCACAACGGTTGGTACGACACATGTTGGAGATGTCGGCACTAGCGGCGCGAGGTGGAGCACCTCGCGCCTCATGGTGAGTAACCCTTGCACGAGAATTGATCACTGGCAAGCTTATTTAGTGTCCCCTAC
>JBBPUM010000714.1:0-13623 GCA_038094695.1 Chiua aff. virens | reverse complement strand
GCAGCGAGGAGAGGCGGGTTGATGATGCCGGCGGACGCCAGCAGTCGCTTCCTTCTCCCGACCCACTTGACTGTTTACCACTCACGGTAAGACTTGACGAGGACTCGCCCACTATCTGTCTCAGGCCCACGCGTGCAGGTATTTCCTAGACGCGATTGCCTTGTTAGTGTCGATCAGCAACATGTCATATGCAACGAACAACTGCGGGCGTTTTCAGGAGTTCATGTATGCCGAGGCCAGCCCTGATGACGGTCCTGCCAGTCTCTATGACAAGGATTGACGAGTCTCGGAAACTGCTCATAGCGGAGTGGAACGACAGTTATGTGTTACGTTGTGGGCGCGGTTTCAGATCGGCTCACGCAGCACGCTAGCGAGCTATATAAAATCACGCGTCACGGTCAATTAATATCGTGCCACATCCGTTCTCCAGTGCCATGTCTGCCAGCCAACTCGCAAAAATGTACACCCCGCTGGATATTCCAGAGTCTAGCAGGGCGCCTTTCACAGACTACTCTCGGTGGAGACTGCTAGTGAACGATGGCGGTCGTCACACTTGGCATTACATGAAGACAGATGGGGAATCCGAGAAGTGGCCCCAGAACCACATAGACAAATACTGGACAGGTCAACCTCTTGTAAGTATTCATGCATGCATGGTACACGCGACAGCGTCGTAAACAACTCCAACAGAACCTCCCTGCCCTTCCGAAATCTACTACACCTCTTGAAGCTGCTCGGAATGGTTATACGTTTTACAAGCACCTCCAGTCGCATGACGGACACTGGGCAGGTGAATATGGTGGACCAATGTTTCTATACCCTGGTCTTGTCATTGGTTCCTATGCTGCTGGAATGGGGTTTACAGAGGAAGAGCGCCTTGAGATGATTCGTTACCTCATGAATCACGCGCATTCCGAAGATGGAGGTTGGGGTTTGTAAGTATGCAATCGTACTCTAGATGAACGCACTTATATAACATCCATAGGCACATCGAAGGACATTCCACCGTGTTTGGTACTGCACTCAACTACACCGCTTTGCGAATCCTCGGCATGAGTGCAGAACACCCAGTTGCTGTCAAGGCAAGGGCTACCCTTCACCGGCTCGGTACGTTTTTCATTCTATGTGTCTATCACGCCGCGTTCAGCAGTATCGTCCAGGTGGAGCGATAGGTGCCCCTTCTTGGGGAAAGTTTTGGCTGGCAATTCTCAACGTTTATGATTGGGAGGGATTCAATCCTGTCCCTCCCGAGCTATGGTAGGTTTTAATCCTGGATACTTGTGTGACCTTGTGTTAATTGCCTCAGGCTTTTCCCTGATTGGGTTCCATTCCACCCACATAAATGGTGGATTCATACGCGCAATGTCTACATACCCATGAGTTATCTTTATGGTATTCGCTTCCAGATGGAAGAAAATGACCTGATCCGTTCTCTTCGCGAGGTATGCTTTATGATGCTTGTCGTGCCGTTAGTTGAATGTCGCTATCATCAGGAACTGTACACCAGCGATTACCACCGCATAAATTGGCCGGCGCAACGCAACAATGTCGCCACTGCCGATCTCTACTCGCCCCATACTACTGTCCTCGACGCGATGAATGTCGTACTCTCTCTCTGGGAGGGCTGCGCCATTCCTGCCGTTCGGAAAGCTGCGTTGGAGCGCACCTACCAGCTCATCGTATACGAGGATGAAAACACAGGATATCAGACCCTCGGCCCTGTCTCCAAGATGATGAATTTATTGTGTCGTTTTATTGTTGAGGGACCTGATACAGAGGTATATCGTCAGCATGCCCTCAAACGTGCCGATTTTATGTGGCTCGGCGCGGAGGGTATGATGATGTGCGGGACGAACGGCAGCCAACTTTGGGACATTGGGTTTATCACGCAGGCGCTTGTTGAGACTGGCCTTGCGAATGAGCCAGAGAACAAGGAAAGCCTGGGAAGGGCTTTGGGGTGGTTAGATATGTGCCAAATCCAAGAGAACCCGAAGCATTTCGAGTCAGCTTATCGTCACCGGACCAAGGGAGCGTGGCCGTTTAGCACAAAAGAGCAAGGATATACTGTCAGTGACTGTACGGGAGAAGGTCTCAAGGCGGTCTTATACCTGCAGAAGCAGGTGAAGTATGTATTCTCGATTCTTAATCAGAGCACACTCCGCTGAATATGGCCCTAGAGGGACAGAGAAGGTCATTTCAGATGACCGGCTCTTCGATGCTGTCGACACTTTACTCACCATGCAGAACAAGAATGGTGGTTATGCGAGCTATGAGCTTGTGAGGGGACCCAAGTGGTTAGAGTGGCTCAATGCTGCGGAGGTCTTTGGTACGGCATGCCTACCGCAACCATGTCGCCGAACTGATTTGACGTGCCACAGGGGACATCATGATTGAATTCTGCTACCCAGAGTGTACGACCTCTGTGATCACGTCCTTGTCCATTTTCAGGAAGTACTATCCAAATTACCGAACGGCAGAGATTGAGTGAGTGAACACAGATTTCGCCCAATAAATGATATTGATTAACATCATTAGGCGGACAATTTCAGCGGCAATTAAATGGCTTCACGAAGTACAAAAGCCGGAAGGAGGATGGTTCGGATCATGGGGGATCTGTTTCACTTATGCGACACAATTTGCGCTGGAAAGTTTAGCACTTGGTGGGGAATACTATGCCAACAGTCCCGCTGTCCGACGTGCGTGCGACTTCTTACTTTCAAAACAACGTGAAGACGGAGGGTGGGGCGAGAGTTACAAGGTTGGGTGTCCATGCACTTCATATGGATCAACACTGATTGTGCTTCCTTTGCCGCCCTCAGACGTGCGAAGTCGGCTGCTGGGTTGACCACGAGAATACTCAAGTCGTGCAGACTTGCTGGGCAGCCATGGCGCTCATGTACGCCAGATACCCGCATCCCGAACCAATCGAAAAGGCGGTTAAATTGGTCATGTCACGACAACTTCCGGTGAGAATTTACAGGATTGCAAATTACGTCGTGTGCTGATGTTGATGCATAGGATGGATCGTGGCCACAAGAGGCGATCGAGGGCGTGTTCAACAAGAACTGTATGATCTCGTACCCTAATTTCAAATTTTCGTTTACTATCTGGATGCTTGGACGGGCACATTACTACTTGGAGGATTTACAGAAAGCGTAATTAAGTTCCGTGAAGCATTGGTGTGGGCGATGCGTACTTACCGTCTCTGTAACTCTGAAGGAAAGAGACGTAGTAATTGTATAGTGTACATAATACTATGTGCGTTCACAAGAGATACGCGCTCAGTATTGTCGACCGGACTCGAGGGAGAGAGACGATTGATGTGGTGGTACGGGAGCAAGGGTGGAGGAGCGCGTTGGGGTGGTGCGGGAGTGTCTATTGCGAAGGAGGCAACGTGTGTTAGCACGTCGAGGAAATCTACTGCCAGATACGAAGGCATGAAACGTGGGACGAAGGACTAGTTTGTTTGTGCTGGCTGGTTACTTAGCAGCGAGGGGTAGACAGATGCCAGTGGTAACGGGCGTCAAGTCGATGACAATAGGGACTACTTCCTCGTCATCATCGCTATCACCCTCACAATTCTCACAACGGTCTCTTGAGCTTCACCACTGTCAGCACGGTTCCTCGAGATCATGCAGACGACAGGCTTGGCACCTTCGAAGATAACACCCAAGCATTTGTTATAAGTTGTCCCAGGGAGAACGAGATAGCTTCACTTGTGGCCGCATCACCATGGCAACCTGTACGGCGATTGGTGTACTTAGCACAGACCTCGACACCATGAGTAGTATCGAGATTTGCTAATGTCGGTGCTCGACCATGATCGTTCGAGGAAATGTCCATGACCTTGAATATCATCTTCCAACAGACGGTAAAGGCAGAGAACATAATTGGTTGGTAAGTCATCACCTACCGAAGGAACGCCAATAGCATTGGCAGCATATAGGAAGTCTTGGGCGAGAGGAGTAACTTGATCACCACTGATCTAAAAGTAATCGGACCGTTCTATCCGCGGGTATCATCGTTTACGGGTTTGCGATAGTTCCCGAGCTAGAATGAGCTATGCCGCGATGCGTCAGCGGCGATCCCTGAATGCAATGGACGGCCAAACAGGAACCTCGGGATATGGATTTCGAGCAGGCAATGGCGTTGGAGGGCTGTGTAGTCTCTACGATAGTCCAAGGTCGGACTAGTACTGCTGACGGTCCCTCTTGAAGAGCTTGTTCCTGCTCGGTGTCCGCACGCACTTTACCTCTTCTCTTTTTTGCTCTTCTCGACGATGGACCTGGTCCATACTCGTCCATGGCATCCTCGTTGATGCCGTTAGCTCATCCTTTCCCCTTTGATTTGGGACTTTCCGTCATGGCCTCCTGTGACTACCTATCATTATGCTTTCGGAGTTGTCATCAAGCAACGCTAGAACCTACTTTGTCATTGACCTCTTGAGATTCCTGTTGCGGCTCAACTTTGTGGTGGCCCAGCATGTGGCGGTTCTTCCGAGTCGGGGGTTTCTTCGTCATTTCCTTCGTCAGTGGCGGTGGTGAATTTAGGATCAACGGATACTCGGAAAGACAAGCTTTCTTGATATCGATCTCATTGAGCTCGATTTGCGGGGCCTGGGCTGGAAGATGTTGAAATGACTAAGATAGAATTCGGAAGCCATGGCTATTGGTCTCAATACGTGAAACACATTGTGAGTTTGCTCGGTCACTTGCCGGTAGTGTTGCAGCCTACCGGAACGAGTCCGACGAGCGTGCGACCCATGACTTTCAAGACCAGTGGAGTGAAAGTTACAAGGTCGGACGTCCGTGCACTCCATATAGATTAATGTTGATGGTGCTTCCTTTGCCGCCCTCAGACGTGCGAAGTCAGCTACTAGGTTGACCAGGTCATGGCACTAGGTACCCATCCCAAAAAGGGGGTTAAGTTGGTCATCATGGTGAGAATTACGGGATTGTGAAACACGTGCCGATGCACAGCCGCAAGAGGCGATCGATTCACCGACTCTGTTGAACAAGACGTTGCTGCACGATCTCATGTTCCGATTTCAAGCTTTCGTTTGCTATCTGGATGCTTGGATGGATACATTACTTGAGGAGTTTGTAGACAGCGTGCAACTAGGTTCCTAGATGGTACTATTTTGGGCAACTTGATAAGCAAAGTTTGGTTGTGAAAATGAAACCGGATGACGGCGGATGATGTGCTCGTGAGCAATCCCATAAGTATGCCAGTGAAAAGTCCCATTCCCATGGAAGATTGTCCGTCTCACAAGGTCTGTGCCGCCCCCAATTTAAATTCTCCAGCTCAGCTCTTCTCGCTAGCCATGGCCGCGTCCCCTGCAGTGTCCCGGATCGCCTTCCTCGCCTCTGATGTCCTCCTCCATACCAGCACGGGCTCCGCGCAATCCCCGTTCAAGGCGCTCGTGAGCGCGTCTTCCCATCAACCAAATGTTCAGTCTATCCCTGCCGGTGGTGATCCAGGTGTATCTATACTCAGATATGCACCTGGCACATCCCTACTTTCCTTCGTATCCACCGTTACGTCTCAAACTGCCCTCCGCCTTGTACTCCTTGCCACAGAGCTCTCCCCCCTCCCACTCGTCCTCCACCTCGCCGTCAAGGATGACTTGTCTGACGTCCTACCACTCCGGTCTGCCTTCCTATTTTTCTTGATCTCATACACACCCCAAGAGGCCCATGACAATGCCCTTCTTGCTTCTCGGCTTGCCCGTACGGAGAAAAAGGCAGTTATACACGTCTTTTACGAGCCATCGGACGGCTCCGTCGTAGAAATTGCCGAAGAAGACGTGCAACCATTCCTACTCTCCGAAAAGGTCTCCGTCTCATCGGAGGTTTTCGGTGATGAAACTGGCGACATCCATGCGCCAGAACCCATCTCGGCCCTATATCAACTTTACGAATCTGCCGCGCTGTCCACCTCAAACTGCATTCAACGTCCCTGCCTTCCTTTTTCGGTTCGAGGTAGCGACCACCCGATCACCGTCATTTTCCTTCTTGGAAACATTCCTAGCACTCCAGAAATTGACGGTGTCTCGTTCATTTCCGTCGGGGTGCTTGCACCTCTCTCTGCTTCCGTTATCCTACGCAGTGTTCCTCCCTCGACTTCCCATGTCTTCGTATTTGAGCAGCTCTACCGCTCCACTACTAAATGGTCGGCACTTTATCTCGATATCGTTGACGCGCTGCAAGAGCGCCAGGCACATTCACAAGTATCTATCCAGAGTGTTTGGTTCGCGAATGTGGAGCAAGTCAGCCAGCCCAATCTAGTCAAGCTCATTGACACCACGAAAAATACACCACTCACTTCCCCACTACTCCTCCAAGATGAGACACTTTCCTCGTCGCAACCCACCACTCTGTATATTCCACAGCACGAGTCATCGTACACGAAGATCTTGTCTCACGTGTTCAGTCAACGATTGGAGATCTCAAATTCTCCCGATCTAGTTTCCACACAGGGTGATATAGCTACCACTCCCGAGTACGCATTGGGTCGCGTCAGAGGGCAGTTGGAGAAGCGTGCCCAACTCATCTCTTCTGTTCAGAGTTTGATGGAGGTGGAACAGCTCAGTGCCGAATTGCACAGACTTCTTTCCCAGTGGCTGCAAGCTAAAGATGACAGCTCGAAAAGTCGCACTATTGGCTCTCAAGTGGTCACAGCGTTGGAAACCTCACAGCTTTCAAGTGTACTCGTTGATCGCATTCTCGCGCTGAAAGCGTACTTTCCCTCCAAGTCCAGATGGATACTTGGCTCAGATGCATGGTCCTACGATCTTGGCTCGTCGGGCTTGCATCATGCCATAGCTTCTGGCCTTGACATCAACATTCTTATCCTAGACACTCTGCCTTATTCATCCCGAAATGCCGCAGATCCACACCGCCGCAAGCAAGATGTTGGTTTGTATGCCATGAACCATGGAGATGTTTACGTTGCTAGTGTTGCCGTTTATTCTTCATACGCACAAGTCCTGCAGGCTGTAATGGAAGCCGACAGACACAAAGGTCCATCAGTTATCCTTGCCTACCTTCCCTATCACACCGAAAACTCACCGGCGCTTGAGCTGCTGAAGGAGACAAAACTTGCAGTTGACTCAGGGTACTGGCCCTTGTACCGTTGGGACCCCACCAAGGAGGCTAGAGGTGATGAACCGTTCAGCCTCGATTCTGACGCTGTCAAGAACGACCTTCAGCAATTCCTCGATCGGAAAAACCACCTTTCTCAACTTATCCGGTCCAAGCCTGAGATAGCAACCGAACTTGTGAGTAGTTTGGGTGAGACCGTCAAGGAGGCTCGTAGGCGGAAGGCTCAGCAGGCCTACGACGAATTACTCGTCGCACTCGATGCACCACCTCTTCTTGTGTTGTTCGCTTCAGACGGAGGTACTGCGGAAAAGTACGCAAAGAAACTTGTCAATCGTGCTAAAGCGAGAGGCATGTCGGTAACGATTGGCACGATGGACTCGATGACCATTCAAAGCCTCGCAGAAGAGGAATACGTTGCATTTGTGACTTCCACCGCCGGTCAAGGTGAACCACCTCAAAATGGACGCCAGCTTTTTAAAGCGTTAAACGCTACCGCTCTTCGCAACGAAAAGCCCTTCTCTAAGCTTCGCTTCAGTGTCTTTGCCCTTGGAGATAGTCACTACTGGCCTCGAGCTGAAGATGCTCATTATTACAACAAACCCGGCAAGGACCTTGATACACGGCTCCAGCAGCTTGGTGGCGAACGCTTCGCTGATCTTGGGTTGGGGGATGATCAAGACGCCGATGGGCCCGACACTGGCTACAAGGCCTGGGAACCCAAGATTTGGAAGGTATTCGGTGTCGACAACATCCAGGTGACGGAGGCTGAACCTGAGCCAATCACAAACGAACATATCAAGGCTGCGTCCGGGTACCTTCGTGGTACCATTGCTGAGGGCTTGGAGGACACGACTACCGGAGCGCTTGCTCCATCCGACACTCAGCTCACAAAGTTCCACGGCATCTACCAGCAGGACGACCGGGATATCCGTGACGAACGTCAAGCCCAGGGAGTGGAGCCTGCTTACAGCTTCATGATTCGTGTACGCGCACCGGGTGGCGTTTGCACCCCCGAGCAGTGGTTGCAAATGGACCAAATTTCCGATGAACACGGTAATGGTACAATGAAGATTACCACGAGAGCTACCTTCCAATTCCATGGTGTCATCAAGCGTCACCTAAAACCCTCTATCCAAAAAATCAATAGAGTCCTGATGGATACGCTGGCTGCGTGTGGTGACGTCAACCGGTATGTCACTCTGACCTATTAAATGTGCTACAGCTCATGTCTTGTTAGCAATGTGACTTGCTCCGCTATTCCTTCATTGTCGAGGCTTCATCACGACGTTTATGAATTTTCAAAACTTGTCAGCAACCATCTTCTGCCAAGAACGACCGCATATCATGAAATCTGGCTTGACAAGAAGATGGTGGCTGGCGATGCTGTCAAGGACTTTGAGCCATTGTATGGCGAGTTCTATCTCCCGCGCAAGGTGTGTAGATTTCATTTGGTGATATGCCGGAAATTGAGTTCTATCCAGTTTAAAGTTGCAATTGCTGTCCCGCCGTACAACGACGTCGACGTCTTTGCCAATGACGTAGGCTTCATCGCGATCGTTGACGAAGACGGTGACTTGGAAGGTTTCAATGTTGCGATCGGCGGTGGTATGGGTGTCACGCATGGTAACAAAAAAACTTACCCTCGAATCGCCGACGTTATTGGTTTCTGCACTGTCGAGCAAGGAGCACTCGTAGCAGAAAAGATCATGTTAACGCAACGGGACAACGGAAACCGCGTCGAGTGAGTTGTCAAATTTGTTTGACATACTTGTCCAACTGACTGGTGTCCATAGCCGCAAGGTGAACCCGTTTTCAGTGCATTCGCCGGATTGAATTCTAACCTCAGTTCTAGAACGCTCGGTTGAAGTATACGGTTGATCGCATGGGTCTTGACCAGTTCAAGAGCGACGTGGAGTCCCGCCTCGGCTTTAAACTCGGTCCGGCTCGACCGTACACCTTTGAGAGCAACACAGATCATTTCGGATGGACCGTGGGGGAGGACGGCCGGCACCACGTCATGATCTATATCGAGAACGGACGCGTTCAAGACGAGCCGGGACGGGAATTCAAGACTGGTCTCCGCGAAATAGCCAAGGTCCACAAGGGAACATTCCGTCTGACAGCGAATCAACATCTCGTTATTTCTGAGATCCCGACTGAGGAGGTCCCGAAGATCAAGGCGCTACTTGCCGAGTACAAACTTGATAACCTCAATTATTCCGGATTGCGGCTCTCGGCCTCGGCCTGTGTGGCATTCCCTACATGTGGCAAGTACTTTTCCTTGGATGCTGCTGTTCGCAAGTCGTTGACAAAGGTGTCTAGGCCTCGCCATGGCTGAATCCGAGCGGGTAAGTCATCGTCATAGTTAACAACCAACGAAAATTGACTCCTTATAGTACTTGCCGCTGCTCATCGACAAGGTCGAGAAGATCTGCGAGGAGAATGGCCTGCGCAATGACTCAATCATCATGCGTATGACTGGTTGCCCGAACGGGTGTGCTAGACCTTACGTCGCCGGTATGTGGTCCGACCTCCGTTGCTGCTTGCGCCACTGACCACGCTGTTACCGCAGAGGTGGCGTTCGTCGGGAAAGCACCAGGCAGCTACGCGATGCTCCTCGGCGGTGGCTACTATGGCCAGCGGCTCAACAAGATATACCGTGAAGCGGTGTCGGAGCCTGAGATCCTGGCCATCCTTCACCCCATGATCAAGCGATATGCACTCGAACGCCACGAGGGCGAGCATTTTGGCGATTTCGTCATTCGAGCTGGGTATATCGCGCCGACGACCGAAGGGAAATTGTGGTATGATAGGATGGGAGGTGAAGGTGAACACAGGGAAATTAGTCTCGCGTAATGACCGGTGTGTATACATATCTACTACTTGAAATACAAGTCCAGGATAGATGAGGGAACTTGGACTCCCTTGAGCTGCGGCTGCCGGGTTACTCGTCAAAAAGGATAAACACAAGCCACCGTGCTTTGTCTTCATTGTCGAATTCCTTTTTTGGTTGATCTCCCCTCAGGTTTCAATTGATCAACGCCACCCCGACTCAATCAGTGGCCCATACATGATAGCAGTAAGCCCCAAAAGATATCTATCTAACGCTGACGGGATCATCGTCTACAAGTCGAACGTCAGCCGTCAAGACAGTGTCGTTTCCTTCAGACCTAGCACCACTGGCAACTTGGGGTCTACACGCATCCGCAAGACCTGAAGGAAGTGCCAGTGACGTCGTCTGTTTGTTCCCTTCAATGAGTCTTACCCCCTCTTGAAAACTTTTTCTTGCTACAATGTTAATGGCGAGGAAAGACTTTTTTACAGCCTCTAGTTCAAATTAACCAGTTGTCTCCTCTACCATTTAATCTCATACGCACACAAAGCTTTCAAGACTGCTCACCGGACACCCTCCACTGAAATGTCCAAGGCCCCAGCCACGACCGAAGCAGGTCGCATAACAAGTCACAAAGCAGAATCGGATCGTATGGATCCATGGTTCGACGATGGGAACATCGTCCTGGCCGTGCAAGGCAAATACTTCCGCGTTCACCGCGGTATCCTGAGCACCTACTCAGCAGTCTTCAAGGACATGTTTGACGTTTCTTCGTCCCAACACTCGGATAGTGTCCACGAAGAACACGAACGCGTCGACCAGTGTCCAGTCATACCCCTGTATGACGAACCTGCTGACGTTCAGATGGTACTCAGAGCCATGTACGACAGGAGGCAAGCGAGCGATGCAGCGAACACACCCATTGCTGACCAATGCGATCTACATCACAGGTATCCATTGCCGTCCGACGCCGATAAAGTGCCCCTGTCGATCGTGTCTGTCTTTTTGCGACTGGGGGACAAGTATGACATCCCAGCGCTCATCCAGGACGCGAAAACAAGGCTGCGTTGCGCGTTCGACGTCACGTTGAGCACCGCCGCTCGGATATCATCTCATGCTGGAGGGTCTCTCCAACTGTTTCCAGGCATCGCCGAGAGCGACCCGCATAACTTTCAGGTGATGAACATCTTGCGTGAGATGGGGGCGGGCGCGCCACTTCTACTCGCCATGTACCAATGCGTGGTGACCTGTCCTACGACGACCATCACCGACGGGTACAGACTAAACGGTTCGGTCTGTTTCCTGTCAGCGGCCAACCTGCGGTCGTATATCTTCGTGAAGGGCATTCTGGACCACCTTCGAGTCCGGTTGGACCAGAAGTTGCGCAAATCGAAAGCTTTCGCTTGTTCTAGGTGTGCGTTGAATATCTTAGAATACGGGTCAGACAGCAAGATGGCCGTTCGGAGTCAACCACTGGTTGCATGGAAGCGAGAGTGGAGCAAGTTGTTTTGCAACACATGTATGTCGGACCTAAAGTCGCAGCGTTACAAAGTCATAGAAGAGGCATGGAATCAGATACCAGCAGCATTTGGCTTTGATACATGGGAGGAAGTACTCGAGAAGCAGCGGTAGTTAGTGATTACAACACAAAGAAATATTTTCTTGGTCTGTTTCGGATTCTTACTGGTCTCATTGGACGTGAATCGGGATGAGTTACGATTTGAATTGGTACATACTACATGTAGAACCTTCGCTTTTCATCTCAAGTTAAACTATGCCTTGGATGCTCTAGCCTCCTTGAGCGTCTCCTCCAGCGCTTTTGAAACTTTGTCGATGTCACCTCGCTCAGGGTCGACAACACTGACGCCCATGTGTCTGAAGGAAAATGACCGTTTAGAGATGCAGAAAACAATATGTATGAAGCGGACGTACCCGACGCGGAAATACTTGTCTGCGAAAGGAATATTGCTGATCAATGAACGCTCAGTGCCGACAACGTTTCTGACGTACCTTTGATGCTAGAATGAATACCACCCGCGACCACAACATCCTTCTTCAACAGACGAGGTACGATATCGCTGGCAACGATGCCCTCGGGGAAGTAGAGCTGTTCGGGGTAAGCTTTTGCAGTTGGCCAATGAGAAGGGGGCGACGTACGGCGGTCATGCCGTTCGCTGCAATGTCTTCGCTTACGGGCACGTTCCTGAACCCGAGTTCCTCTGCTGCCTTCTTGAAGCGCCTACTGGCATCCTTGTGTGCTTGGAAACGAGCTTGAAGGGATACAGGACCTTGAGTGATCTGAGCGAGTGAGGCGCGGAGGGCGTAGATGAGGTTGACAGGCGGCGTGGCAAAGTAGGCGGCCGTGTTGCCTTCGTATGCTTTCATGACAGGGAGCCACCTGGGACTGATGTGAGAGAGGAACAAGGAGAGAAGGAGTGCTATACTTTTTCCAGCTAGCATAATATGCCCTCACGGGCGTCGATCTGCTCTCGAAAGCCTATAGCAGCGAGTGAGTCGGAGAAACGAACGAAGGGAATACCATACTTTGAGGGCCTTTTGGCTGACTACGACTATGCTGAGACCAGGTGGCGTGCCGAGACCTTTCTGGCTGGCGGACAGGACAACGTCAATGCCCCAGGCGTCCATCTGGATCTCCTCACTCGCAACGGAACAAACGGCATCGACTACGACCTGAGGGCGGTGAGGCTGAAGTCGTTATGAACGGGTGCGCGTCAACGCACCAGCGTCTCTGGCGATACACTGCGAACCAATTCGGCAACGGCCTTGATATCAGAGAGGACAGCTTCAAGCACGGGTCAAATGGGGATACATGAATAGACGTCACGAGATGACGTACCTGTGGAAGTGTCCACGTGGGTGATGGTGATAAGCTTGTACTTTTTTTGCTTCAGTGCGGCGTTAATGTCGGGAAGCGGGACCGTCCCGCCGACGTTCGCCTTGAGTTGGTCGACCTTGGCGCCGTACGCCTGCAGGCTGCCGATGCGTTACTAGCGTTTCTGTGAACCACGAGAACAAGACGGACCAGTCGACGAATCCCTCGGCAAAGTAGCCGCAGTTCAAGACGAGGACGTTCTCGTCTTGCTCGACGAGGTTGGCCGATACCTGTGGACGACGTCAGACACGTAGCGGACAGGGCAGCGTGCGCAGACCTGGTCCCAACCCAAGGTACCCGAGCCTGCGATCAAGAAGGGTTGTGCATCCTTTGAGTACAATATGTCCCTAGGGAGCGCGTAAACACAAAGGGACGGTCGAAGGGCGTGAAGCGGACCTGGTCATGCGGATGCAGTCACCGAAGACGGCAGCAAAATCGAGGGACATGTGGGACATGGAGGGGTGTGCATTTGCATAGAGGACCTCGTCGGCGACCTCGATTGGGCCGGGGATACTAGGGTGTGTGTAGTAGAGCTGCCCGATGGGATGGAGAGAAACTTACAGCAAGAGCCTTGAATTACGGTTCTGGTGAGCGGGAGATTAAAGCAGGAAGTTGGACATACTTGTGCGGGTCCTGTGCGGGATGAGAGCGGGGACAGGGAGGAGATGGAGACTGACCTGTACGAATTTGGCGGGCATGACTGGGGTAGTAAGCTGGCGTACGAGGCGGAGAGGACGGAGGAGAGAGGAGACTAGCAAAGACATTGAATTTGATTGACAAGTGGTAATAAGGAT
>JBBPUM010000713.1:0-13633 GCA_038094695.1 Chiua aff. virens | reverse complement strand
TCCGTGAGCGATTTCCACGCCCTAGTTCACTTCCTTCACCATTGCGCAATGGTGGGATGCTCTCGGCACGCAAGTCCGAACCTTCCCCTACCCGATCACGTGCATCCGTTGTCATTACTACCACGCGCAAGCGCCCGCGGAAATCACTCAAGGACGCCTCCAGTTCCGAAAATGAGGCTGACGTGGAGAGCACACTAGATCGTGGCGTCGAAGTCAAAGGTGGCAATGTGCCACAGAGCCACGGAGGCTCAGAGACGGCGATTGATGAGCCAAGTTCCTCATCCAAGCCCAAGGTCAAGTCAAAATCTCGACCCATCTCCCGAACTCGGCCCAAACCTAGCTCTCTTGCAAGTCCCCTACACCCTACTTCTCATTCGACTCCGGTTTCCGCCAAAACCAGGACAAGTGTAGCTAAACCCAAATCAATTTCTCGCACGATACTCTCACAGAGTCACACACATCTCGCCTCGGACTCTGAGGTTTCAAACCATTCACGTCCTAGGACAAGAAGTCATGTCCGGGAAGAATCGCGTGCCCGCCCTACATCGAAGCTAACCAAAGTGGACATCTCCGAACGGCCAAGACGAAGCAAGACAGCCACCAAGGCAGTTACACGCTCCCCGGGCTCAGGAAAGGAACAGTCGGACGAGCACGAGGAAAGTGATTCGGAGGAGAGGGGACGGGACAGGAAAAAGAGACGAGTAGGGCGGGCCTGAATGCTTGGTCACTACCAAGGTCTTTTGTACGGAATATTCTATCTTCATATCATCAACGTCACAGTTTATCAATGTATCACACTCATTTATTTGGACCATCTCCAGTACTAGTGTTAGTTAAGTACTGCAGACATGTAAGTTGGGTAGCGTGTGAAATGATCGCTCGTAGGAGTTTACAAATTACAATTGGCTGAGTCATGGACCATGTCCTTCAACTTGACCAGCTCGAAGGCTGCGATGCTCACCACGTACAGGACGCTTCGCGTTCAATGTCGTGAGCGGGTCAAGGTCTGAGCATTCTAATCCCCCTCGATTGGCTCTCGCGGAGCCTAGCTGTAACCAGCTGAGCGGCATACCAGAAAACTGGCCGTCTCTCTCCGACCCAAGACCCTCCACGAGGCGAGGCATAGAGAGACATGGCTTTGAAATGTGCTGTGGGGATCGGGCGAGTCACCGTCTAGGCAACTGCAGTTATCACCCCAAGTGTTCCGTCCTGGAACGCCTTGTTCGCTGGATGGCATGCCCCGCACAGATAAGTTTGTACCCCACTAAAAAAGTCATCGCTTGGAACTGGGTTGTGTGGTATTACCACCTCTTGGGTTTCATTTGCGGTTAAAATGATAGAGGGGGTTGATGTCTTTTCTCCTTGGGGCATGCTCAGTCTATCGCGACGAGGACCGAGGGGGCACGAGGCTGTGGTTGTCGCTTTCGTTTCTCGTCCTTGAGTGCACTTTGCGGCGCACGTTCTCGTGGACGTGAAACTCGATTCAGACTATTCTCGGGCTAGTCATTAATTTTTTGTTCTTGCTTCCTTCGTGGAGGATGTCCGCATTGCACTGCCGATGCCTCGTAGGGAATGTGGTCTTACATGGTGAGTCCATCCTACAAGGGCGTTTTCCCGTGCTACAGATTTTTCGGACAAGTCAAAGTTCAAGCAACCCATGTATTTGCAGATCATACCAGTTCTATCAGGATACTGATGAGTATCGCTAGCATATCAACAGAGCGTATATCACAAGAGAAAAAAAGGTATATCAAGACCGGATCCCGTAGGTTATGGTAGTATGTGTATCAATCTAGTATGCCTTAAACAATCTAATCCTCACCGCGTCGTTCTTTGAGATGGCACAAAATGCTTGTGATAACCTGCGAATGCAGATTTTGCATCTTTAAGCAGAGTGGCAAGGAGGTTTATGTCGTTCTCGCCGAGCTTTGAACGGTCGTCATCGTTGACCTCTAGGTATATCAAGGAGTTGGGTGACGCGCTAGCGTCCTTCTTCATCTGTTGAATCACTTTGGTCCTCCACCGTTGCCACACTTGCGCGTCATTTGGAATGAAATCCCGAAGGATCTTTTCGAGATCGATGCCGTCAAACGGACTAGAGTGGCCATCGCAAACAAGAAGGCAAGCGGAGACGGTCATGGTCGTCCTCGTGCCGAGACGGAACTTGCGCATCTTTGGTTTCCCTAACTTTTTGAAGAGGACTTTGGCCTGGATCTTTTCTTTCTCGAGCGAAGACAGGTACGACTTGTAACCCCAGGACACGGCGAGCGTCCCGAGGAACATGATTCGGCCAAAGAGCGATCCTTGAGGAATGAGAAGGAGCTGAAGGAGGAATTGCACGAGGAGGAGAAGAGAACACAAGCCGATGTTGTTATAGCAGGGCTCTCCGGCAATCTTTACTTGAAATGTCCCTTTTGTGATCGCATCAACGCCCTTTTCAGCAGCTTTCACTACGACCACTGTGTCGTCCCCTAGGAGCATTCCATCTCCTGGTGGTGCTTCATCTCCGGATTGCTTGGTGGTGTCGATCGTAATCTTTCCGGAGCCAATCACCAGGCAAGCGACCCCATTGGAGATAGTGCCAAGCAGGATCACTGAAAAGCAGTACCAGTCTGCAATCAGAGCACACAAGATACAGCATACGAGGCTAGTTATGATCGGGATGAATGCGAAGAGTGAATCGCGGACGTCTCCTTTGTCAAGATCAACTTCATACTTGGCGTCCTTGAGTTCCAAGTACGCGACATTACTCGGAGCGGTTTCCCTCCCTTCGATCTTCTTCAACCCTTCTTCATTCTTTGCCTTCAGCATCGTGAGGTACCCCAGGTGGCCAGTCTGCATTTCTGTCCCAGAAAGGGACGCGACGTATTTGGGTCCTGCCCTTCCGTCGAGCCCAAACGAAGTTGCTGGGGTCTCGTTTGGACCAGGGAACAATCCGTCCCAGAAACGCGAGCATGCGATTTGGCCAAAGCGCTTCGCAACCGTGTAGCTTCCAGGTGAGTTGTACCATCCTAACCACTTCCTTCCTTGGAACAGGTGAACGGTAGCCATGGCTGAGATGGCCTCTTCACCACCAAAGGACCCGGCTACGCCTGATGAATCGAGAGTGAATTTTGAATGGCTGAGAGGTTCAGCTAGGACGGGCGTGATGAAGATGTTGCACAGGTGACCTGGTGACCTAACGCTTCGAACAGGACGTGCCAGCTGCGTGACAGCTCATTTGGCAGCCCGACTGCCTAGCTTCGAACTTCGAGGGTCGTGAGAGTTCAGGAAATCGCCTACTTAACTGCCAGTGAGCCTGCGCCTCAGGCCATGATGTATCGGAGCTCGGTGGCACTGCATCGCCCGCAATCTAATCCTGCACCTCGGTGACGTCACTGTAGTATGCTTGAAACTTTGTTTTTCTTCAAACCATTGACTGGAAAACATTTCATCATCCAGTTCATTTGTCTCACTGTGCCATCATGGGCGCAACCGACTTTGATTTAGCTAACAACGATAGAGGTAGACTACACTCTCAGCCACCTTGCCGCTTTATCACTCTTACCATTTCCCTTGTAAACGGAACTAAACTACGTTTTTCTCGTCACCGGCAGGAGCTAAATCAACGGATTCAGGGGCGTTCTGCTCTCTAATCCCGCTGGCATCGGAGAACAGGGAATCGCTGGCAGGCGACCCGGAATTCGAATTATATATTCGAGTTGTAAACCCCCAGATGAGTGGGTAAAGTATGCTAATGGAACAGATGAACGGTAGCCACGGCCGCTGAGATAACCTAGGACTTCACCTGGCCCGACGAATCGAGAGTGAATTTCAAATGGCTGAGGGGCACAATATTAATACTGAGCCAGGTGACCCAACGCTTCCAAAAGGGCGATGGCAACCCCTGTCTGCACGATCCGGGATTCCCCGGGAGAACCTCGAACGAAGGACTGACGGTCAAGCATATCCTCTTGATCAGCTCAAAGGCTGCGATGCTCACCACGTATAGGACGCCTCGCGTTCAATTTCGTGAGCGGGTCAAGGTCTGAGCATTCTAATCCCCCTCGATTGGCTCTCGCGGAGCCCAGCCGTAATCAGCTGAGCGGCATACCAGAAAAGCGACCGTCTCCCACCAACCCAAGACCCTCCACGGCGAGGCACAGAGAGACACGGTTTTGAAATGTGTCGCGGGGATCGGGCGAGTCACCGTCTAGGCAACTACAGTTATCACCCCAAGCGTCCCGTCCTGGAACGCCTTGATCGTCGGATGACAAGCCCGCAGATAGGAGTAAGCGTAGCCTAGAAGGTCGTCATCGCTTGGAAGTTGACTATGGTGGGAGTTGTCGTACTAGTCTAAAATCTCATTTCAGTGATCCGGTGGACGCCTGGTGCGCATATCCCAGAAAGTTGTCATCGCTTGGGGTTTGGCTGTGGGCGGTTATCGTTTTGCCAGCCTTTCGGGCCCCGTTTGCGGTGACAAGCAACTTCTGGGACCCATGCTCCAGGACTTGATTATTGTTTGGGATTTCGCTGGGCTGGTATTAGTTTCCCGCTTCATGTTCCATCGCGATGACCGTAGGACTCTGGGACCCTGGCTTTCTCTTGGGGGCGAGATCATTCCATCACGATACGGACTCATGGGGCACGAGACTGTGGTTGTCGCCTTCGTTTCTCGCCCTTGAGTGCACTTTGCGGCGCACGTTCTCATGGGCGTGAAACTCGATTCAGACTATTCTCGGGCTGGTCATCAATTTTTTGTTCTTGCCTCCTTCGTGGAGGATGTCCGTGTTGCGCTGCTGATGCTTCATGAGGAATGTGGTCGGTGAGCCCACAGTTGACTCACGTTTTTCAACTTGAAAGTGCTGAATTTTTCCTTGCTCGTCAGGGAAGCCTGTAGCGTGCTTGTTGAGGGGAACTCTTTTACAAAGGTGCTTTAATATCTAAAATATCTAAGTAATAGTAGGTACTCCCGCTTATCGATTATGTATCACTTCATCAAGATCAAATTTGTGTCCTGGAGCGGTCGCAAGTGTGGGAATTATTTGGTAACAAATGACTAGGAGTCTCGACCACCACTTGACTCTTTCAAAGGACCTGACCAGTTCGACCGACGGCTCGATGTTCACCTCGCCCAAGATGGTCTCCGTTTCATTTTGTGAGCGGCCTAAAGTCTGAACCTCCAATTCCCCTTGATAGGCTGCCGCAGGCTCAGTTGCCATCAACCGAGCGACAACAAGTAGCTCGCCCCCTTTGTCCCAAGACCCTCTACGACCAGGCGAGGAACAGGGTGCCACGGGGATTGGACGAGCCGTTTTGGATCTTCCACCTTTTTCCTCCAATGCGTTCCCTCTCTCGGACGCCTTGTCATGGACGCTCGCCTCCACGAAGATAAGTAGGCAAGTCTCAACTCGATCACTACCAGCCTCAATAACATAAACATGTTGAACATTGGACGTTGAGTCACGCACTTGAACTCATTGCCTGCAAAGCTACCGTAGTTCACTAACCTAGCTTGCAACCAAAGTTGGACGGCTGAACTGCCAGCACACAAACTGCATGCTTGGCTGTACAGGCCAGGTTACAGGCCAGATGGCACTATTTGCCACATTCTTGACTCGGACCGACCTAGCGGGTAGACCACCAACGCAGCCAGCGAGACCAAAACTATACTTTACAGCCTTACCACATGCTACCCATGTAACCGAAGCTACTACGTACTTCTGCTTGAAACCGCATCCCACTAGACAGTCGTGGAGGCAGCTGGTACGATGATCAAGTACCCACTGTGACAAGTATGGCTTTCGTAGCCGGAGTTGTGGGCGACGATGCATACGCTCAGCCCACACTCCATGGAAACGAGAAGGTTAGGCTGATCTAGAGCGTGCTCGTTCGCCTTTGAGTACGATTCGCGGCTCGCACTGTCGGGCATGAAACGCGATTCAGACTCCCTCGAACTGGTCATTTTACACAATTTTTGGACACTCGTCTCTATGGAAAGCCGTCCGGCTTTCCATACGTCTCCTTCGTGGAGATTTTTTCTGTGCTTCTGCCTTTAGCAGCGTCCGGAGGGTTTTCACAGCTGGAAGTGTCTACTGTACTATTGGTCGCATGTATGAATTCAGTGTAAAAGCCCAGATGTCTTTTGTTGTGTGATGACTTCTGCCGCAATGAAGTAGCTGGCTTGACTCGTTCGCGTTAGGTTCAAGTTTCACGATGATATCATTTAACGTCAAAAAACACCGCTGCTTGATCGTTTGACCGTGACGTTCACCCCTACTTCGGCATTTCGACCTCACTGATTTTGATCACTGCTCCTCTGGTCAATCATGTCCTGGAAGGGTGACGTCAATGTGGACAAGTCTGGTCTCCATCCACAGAGGCGTGTGGAACTGAAGCTGCACTTACCGGTAATGAATGGTGTGTTCGCAACAGATTCTTGTTGAACCAGATGTTGTGGATCGACCGTCAAGAACACGCCATTCACGCGAGGTGACCATGCGAATACAACCGATATACAGAGGTATCACCGACAAAGGTGATCGGAGCCTGAGGTGTGATTAACCCACCAAGCATAGCGAGCGCATGCTTGAGCTCGCTTGCCACGGCGACTTGGACTCGGAGTACGAGATGCAACTCGTCAAACCCATAGAAAGGCGGTCGCGGTCTCTTTTCCGCCGGTCGAGAAAGGTAGGACAGGCGCCCATACTTGTTAATGGTGGCTTGATGGATGTTGGTTTGTCTTTCAAGTTGGCGACAGAAAACTCGCCGGACGCCCCCGCTAAATTCTCGGTGGATGCAGTGAGCCATCACACGCTGAGCAGAAGGTGACACCGTTCGTCGAAGGTATGAGCTAGGAATGTTGACATAGCATCCGACACTCCTCCCGTTACTATTAGAGTGAAGAAGCTGCTGTACATTGCAAAGTCGTAAAGCGAGAGAAAATCATATTGTGAAAGGTATCTAGAGATTACTTCTTGCTCTTGGAAGTAATGGGCGAGGTATGAGGTCTCTTTGACGATCTCCCACTCTGCTCCGCGCTTCGCCGCTTGGAAATGCTGGTGGCGGCCTTGATATACACTTCGTCCAACACGCTAATTGAAATCCCTTGGTCTCCTCCACGGGTTTTCAAAGTCCTGTAACGTTTGCGCGCATCTTCGATGTCGTTTTTACTAGTACGGTCTTGCGTCGGATCAATACTGTCATAGATGTCTTTCAGAATGTCATAGAAAGCGACATGAGTGATTTCTTCGGGATGGTCCTCGCCAAAGTATTTAAAAAGTTTCCCTAGGCCATCCATGAACCCCTTGCAATCACGAAAGTATGGAGAAACAGAGTTAAGGAAGGCGTCTCGACGAATTTGCGACTTCGACCAGTGAACATCACGAAGGCTTTGGCGGTGAACCCCAGGGGTAGCCCAGATTGGAGGGGCATTTTCTACAGGCTCGTCGAGAGGAAGGCGGAGGAATGTGTCTGGTATCTGGTGGTTATACTCGGAAGGCTGGCCCCTGATCAAGTTGATAGGTTCTTGACTATCTGGGACAGTGGTGGGAGGGGGCATGGACACAATGTCGGGAATCAGGGAGAGGGGGGGGACCGAAGTTGTGGGCATAGCAGGAGTGTCAGCCTTGCCCGCAACTTGTTCGTCCTGCCAGATTCGGCGAGTGTAGAAAGGACCATTGAGGTTTACACAAACGATCCAGAGAAGCCAAAAAAACGACTCAAGATCATGCTGGATTGTGTGCTTCAAGGTAGGCTTGTCGCACAGCAGCTCTACTGCCATGAATGGAAATGTACCCTATGGGGAGATTGAATGGAATAGAAAATAAGAGAGGGCATAATACTCACTGTAATACGGCCAGGTTCAGACCCCTTCTCACGAAGGTCGGCAGCATAACCCCAGTCCCCTAGCATCCCAGCCCGTTTAGGATGAGCTTTTTGGTCTTTCGGCCAATCTGGGACAACAAATTTTGCCTCAGGGCCTTCAACCTCAATCCAAACATTGCTGTCACTGATGTCGCAGTGCAATAGATCCATGCGTAGTCCATTAAAGTGGCCTGACATACAGTCAGCTTCAAATGTACTGGCAGACAGTGAAGCTGAAGGCTTACCAGCAAGAGCACCCATTATAATCTTCACGAGTTCGCGCCGACACGAAAACCATACCATCGACGTCCCACAGGTACGAGATAAGGCCCGTATACACTCGCGATACTCTACGAACAACGGAACATAAAGCTTCTGTCCTCCGGTATCCCGCACCGGGACATTGAACCTTTCAATGATATTGTTGGTAGTGTCGGGGCGACGGTCCTTCAGCCCGTCATAGTCGGCAGGGTAGTACCCACTATCGTAAAGCTCGCCGTCGGGACGGGGGTTGATAACCTGGGGTCGCGAACACTCGGCAGGCAGGACAACGGGAATGCCAGGCAGGTGCTTGACATAATCCCACGTATTCTCGAAAGCTTCATGCCTCACGGGCTTGATGCAATCCCGGAAGACACCATATAGGTCCCGTTCCCCGAAAAGATCGTCCTCCTTGCCAGTGAGTGGCTTGAGATGGAGCGCACGTTCTTCCATCCGCAGATAAATCTCGATGTCGGTGGTCACTGACTGGCCTTTGCTATCCATTGGCAACCAGGAAACCTTGAGGATGCAGTTTAAATTTGGAATGCCGCGGCCGTAATCGAACTTCGCAGTGCAATGAGGAACTTTGGTTCCCCTACCGTGCAACGCCTTAGCCGAATATAACAAAAGGTCATCTAGTACTACCTCCTTTATGTTGGGACCAAGACGACGGATAGTAAGGGGACCGCCTCCAGTGCGACGCATGTTGGGATCGAAACCATTCCATAGAGCGTCTGAGGCGGAGAGACCAAGGATCATGGTCACGAACCGTAGAGGGTTCTCATCGATGTCGAACGCTGCGGAAAATACGGTGCAGCCGCGGACAAAAAACCCTAGTGTGAACATGCGGTCACAGAGAGACGAGGCGACAAAAAATCGTCGGTCGACCTGGGCTGCACAGGCGAAACCGGCGATCTCTGTCAATTGCCATAGTGCATCTGATTGCAGGCTACGGCTGAAGGAGTATTTGAGCTCGCAATAGGAGTTGACTTGCCCAAAGGTGACGGGAGATGAATAACAAGAATTCGGAACGAGGATGATGTCGGGCTTGCGGATACCTTGGATGAGAATAGTACTGTGCGCCCGCCACATCGTCTCGAATTTTTCATCCGACTCCGGCATCTTCGGCATCTTCTCCGATTTCCAATCGCAAGCTGTTTGCAGGATCTAAACTTTCGCTGGTCAGTAGGCTTCCAAGGAGTAACAAGTATCCGCTTACAGCGTTGAAGAAATCTGCTGTACATTCCTCTGAAGTGATACCTGGGCGCGCGAGTATCCGCCATTTCCCATTGACATACAACGATTTACCACAACTTTTCACTATGTCTTCGAGCGTCTCCAGGGGTGTTTGACCAGCAATGCGAAGTATGGAGGGGAGAGAGACATAGGGGAAGAAGAGTAGCGGATCCAGATCGTAGTTGACGTTGTTCAGCTTTACGTCTCCATCGACGAGAGTATCCATGACCTTATGCTGCAGTTTGTCGACACCACCATGTTGGGTTAAATAAGAGTCTGCCTGATTAGGTTACAAAAGAAAGTAAGTTACATAATAGATAATGGAACTTGAGTGTAGGGACTCAGTGCCAGTGGAGTACGTACATTAAGCCGGACTTTGTGGCTCACTGCCTCTCGTTCCCGATGGGCCATTGTGAATTCCGCGCTCTTAATTGAGCGGACAGCGACTGGAACTAGGTTGTCGAAGCTAACTACCTCTGAAAAGACGGCGTCGCACCGGGTTGGAGTCTAACAAGTAAGGCTAGGACTGGCTAACCAACTTGAAGGGTTGAGGGGAAACAAGGATTTGAGAGCGTTGCGAAGTTTGAGTCCGCCGGGAGTCGCCGTTTACGGTGCCGATCATTGCCGATGTATGTATCATGTACTAGTAAATGGCACATCGCCAGAGCTCGTAGACGCAATGAAACTGCATTCAGATCCGCAGAGAGAAACCGTAGCACTCCAGGATATCCGGTAATCCTAGTAAGCCACGTCCGTGCAGCTTGATGGACCTTCTCACTCCCAGTCTGGCAGCCTGAGCGTTGCGGTGGGGCGGTGCCCTGGGCCGCCGTACTAGACTCATCAGTGTCATCACCGCAAGTCGCGACTATTGGACTAGAATCGTTCTCTCGCGACCATACTGCTTACATAATCAAATACATACATTACCTCGCCTTTCGCTGTAGTACTTCGTCCGCTATCACGAATAACATCTGCCGCTTCGTTCCGCCTCGTCAGCCTCGCGTTTCCGGCATACGACTTTTCAACAGCGACTGCCGTCATTCGCCCAAATATTAAATGTGTACGGTACCTGACATGCCTGTCTTGTAGGTTGTCAACAACTGCGTCCCCCGGTGCTAAGCACCGATAGAAACACCCTCCTGATGCGGTTCGTACGTGTACTTGCATGCCATGCCAGTGTACTGGTTTCGACTCGTCACCTTTCCCATGGAAACTGCAGCTTACTTAAATGCTCGATCTTCATTCGAAAAGTGGGGCACCTCGATCAATAACCCTAACTGCGCAGTGCGCTTCAGTAGGTCGCTATTTTGGTTCGCATGTGACTCGGATCGAAGAGAGTTTTAAAAAGTTACAAGAATTCTGACTACTAGTAGATGCCAGTGGCTAACGCCATCGCTGCTGCTACGCGTGGATTACCATGCACATAGCGAGCGAGGGATCCGAGGTTAGAAGTAATCTAGTCGGTTTTCGACTCTGGGGCAACATAGTCGCACAAGCCGCACAAAAGAGAAGAGTCACTCGAACTTCGGTTTTAACCAATCCTCTGTTCGAAATGAGCTGGGGGATACCACGACAACGCCGGCCCTCTATTTATACGAAACTCCTAGCTGCCCATGAGCCCTGATAACGCGACCGAGTCCTTGTCCTTGTCCTTGTCCGATTGCGTGAGTCCTTGTCCGCTACCGCCACCACTGACTAAGTGTCCGTGACCGTTACAATAGCCGTGACCGCATGCATGCATGAATTGATCGACCCGATTCGACCGTGACTAGGAAGTCGAACTCTATTGGGACTGAGCCAAGCTTCCATCTCCACCATGTGCATAAACTACAGTACGTAGTGTTTGTAGTCCCATAAGAGTCTACCACTCACGTGGAGCAGTGTCCGAGCAATTTATACTTAGTCACTGTGATCGCTCTAATCAGATGCTGTGACTCAAAGGTACGTACGCGGTGCGCCAGTGTTGTCCATATAGCGTCAACAACCAGTCTCCCCGCATGGAATGTTGAGTACAGACGGAGGATGCGCGACGACGGTCAACCGCGGTAGATGGCGGTAGCGGGTAAATACGAGTACGTTCGACCTCGCGCGCACCAATCCAACATGGAAGCAACCACGGTTATTATTATCAAACTTTTGTCGTTTTAACTACCAGTTTCTGCCAATTAACGCTTTCAGATCTGCATCTTTGCCCCAGGCACATTCAAGTTCGTAACTGATTCACTACCAGGAAAAATCGTGATGGTCTCACGAAATATGAGAGTTTCCTGGTGCGTCCCACACGTCTACTACTGACGATAGCACACGGTCTGCCTCACATTTATGAATTGACGTTCGATCGACATAAAGTGGGCAGCCGAAAGGAAGCTAGCAACATTCGCGGTCTCCTATTCTTCTCGCTGTCATTCTCGCGTTATGCTGAGCGTCTTGCGAATTGACATCGTCCCCTGGCTCTCTTTGCTGTCGTTGCCAATAAGGCAAGTCTCAGCTCAAAGTATTGCCCCCGAACTCTACACGCCCATGTCAAGGGGTTTTCCCGGAAGGCTTTGAACTCGTTCGCATGGGAGGGTCAATCGGAAATCAAATGTTCTCCGGCTCCGAACCCGCGTATGTCGAAGCTTGTCGGACGTAAGTCCTCCCAGAGGCACGAAAAACCTACCTTGCAGACGTCGAGGCTACCGATGTCACTCTGCCTTCATGTGTCCAGCACTCTGAACGACTCCAGCTCTCAGATTCCCAACTCTGGTGTTGCAACGAGTGGAGGCTACTAAGCTGCGACCCTCGGCGCAGGCGTGTTGAATACGTTGGAAGGAAGAAATATGACTTCGAGCGGTGACCTACCTAGCCGGATTCTCGGGAGGAACATGGTTTGTGAATTCCCTCGCAACTTGGGGTTCATGGATGCTGACTGTGACCTTTTGGTCCCGGTGATGACCTCTTCACGGATGTGGACTACCTTCTCAGTATATTCGACGAATTAAAGGGAAAATACATGCTGGATATGGTGCGATTATTGCTGAATATTGGACGCTTGCCCGCTGAAGAGGGGCGAGGTGGGAACCCGCAGGTGCGAGTGGTACGATACCGACTGACTACGACATGCAAGACTAAACAAGGTCGCCAGCCACTGCGCTAGAACCCCCGGCACTGCGGCTCCTCGTTCCGACCGAGGGAGCCTCCGCACCGCCGAGGAAAAACAAGTATTTTATCTGGAGAATACGTGCCACTCTCCGATCTTCTATATATTTGCTACTCCACCCCCACGCTCTACATACCAGTCTCCCTTCTGCTGGACGCCCATTTAGATACCAAATAAGCCTGAGGTGTGATTAACCCACCAAGCACAGCGAGCGCATGCTTGAGCTTGCTTGCCACGGCGACTTGGACTCGGAGTACGAGATGCAACTCGTCAAACCCATAGAAAGGCGATCACGGTCTCTTTCCCCCGGTCGAGAAAGGTAGGACAGGCGCCCATACTTGTTAATGGTGGCTTGATGGATGTTGGTTTGTCTTTCAAGTTGGCGACAGAAAACTCGCCGGACGCTCCCGCTAAATTCTTGGTGGATGCAGTGAGCCATCACACGCTGAGCAGAGGGTGACACCGTTCGTCGAAGGTATGAGCTAGGGATGTTGACATAGCATCCGATACTCCTCCCGTGACGCTGTGTAAGTAGAGTGGGTGTTCAAGCTACAACTAGGTCTCTACTTAATGAGTTCGATCATTACTCGGACAAGCACAGAAATTTAAATCAAAACTCGAGAACACGTACATCATAGAATCGTATCCGAGTCAAGGGATGAGAGAAAATCATATTTTAAAAATCATATCGAGGCATCCAAAGACTATTTCTTGCTCTTGGAAGCAGTGGGTGAGATACGAGCTCTCTTTGACGGCCCCCTCCTCTGCATCCCGCCTGGCCGTTTAGAAGTGCCGGCAGCAGCCTTGATATGCACTTCATCCAACACACTGATTGAAATTCCTTGATCTCTTCCACATGTTATCAAAGTCTCATAACGTTTGCGTGCATCTTCGATGTCTTCGTCACTGGTCCGATCATGTGTTGGATCTATACCATCATACATCCTTTTCAAGATGTCATAGAAAAAAACATGAGTGATTTCTCCATGAGGTTCATTACCAAAATATCCATGAAGTTCCCTTAGGCCATCCATGAAATTCTGGCAATCACGAAAGTATGGGGAAACAGAATTAAGGAAGGTGTCTTGATGAATTTGTGATTTCAACTGGTAAACATCATTGGGCCCTTGATGGTGGATCCCAGGGGTAGCC
>JBBPUM010000712.1:0-13635 GCA_038094695.1 Chiua aff. virens | reverse complement strand
ATCTAATGCTCGGAGAGAAAATCGAGGAGATGCGGATTACCATTGAAGACCTCGAGGCTCTCAAAGAACTTAATGACGAATTGGAAGAAAATCATATAGAGACAGAGAAAACGCTCCAAGAAGAAATCGGTGTGTCCCAAGTCGTGATGGTAGTTTCAATCGCTGACGCCTGATTGCAGACTCGAAGGACTCCCAGCTCCGGGAACATTTACAAAAGATCTCGACTTTGGAAGATGCTTGTCAAGACCTGGAGAATACTATCGCTCAGTTCCGGGAGCTCGTATTACAGCTCCAAAGGTGACCTATTTTTACTTTACTGGCTCTATGGGGAAGCTCATAATTGTCTGCTCCAGCGAACTCGACAACCTGCGCGCGCAAACGCAAACGGCACAGCATGAGTCTGCAACGGCAGCGTCGCAAACAGCTGCAATGATGTCTCTTAACCTCAAACTCCAGTCATCCGCGGCGAAGAATCAAGCGAAAATTGTTGAACTCGAAGTACGCAAACTGGAAGCGAAAGAAAGCAAGGAATTGCTCGGGATTGTACAGGTGATATTGATTACGTTTCGCCTGAATGAAGTTTTAGATTGTTGATATCGTGTCATAGCCGTATCTGCCACAACTCTATGTAGAGAGCGATGGGGAGGCCACGAGCTGTTACCTCTTCTTCCAACGAGTAGGATTGAAGATCGACCTTATCAATGCTGTTGTCGGACAGGCCCATGGACTCCCCGAGTCTCTCAACGGGGACGTGTCTGAAACTCTTGTGGGCATTTGCGAGGTGAGTACGACTTCTCTGGCCATAAATTATTCGCATAATACAGATTCGTAGATGAGAGGTCGTGCTGCGGGGTTGGCCATTCTTTGCAAGCGATTCGCTGCAATCCTTCGTCGCTGTGATCCAACATCGTTCCTGAACATTGGCCGCATCTACACCGAGATTGCTCCGATGGAGAAGCGTATTGACATGCATATCGATCTTTTGAGACGTGATGAATTCCGTGAAATGGAATTCGTTAGCGACATTATGAAGTGCTTTCTCTTTCTTCCAGACGTTGTATAGGATCTGACCGCGTGTGATATAGGTTGCAAGCACAATTCGACCATCTTGCTGAGACCTACTTCAGTGGATTTGAACAAGATTTGGGTGAACGACAATTGGGATATGCTCTTTCGTTTGATTACGATCTCGACGCGTTCGCTGCTTCAATTGGTCTTACCAAAACGTCCGTCGCAGCTATTCTGCGAGATGAAGACGTGGTTTTGGAAATGGGCGGATACGATCCAGAGTCTGAACTCTTCGAACCCCTTCAGAAACTCCTCGACCAATGCAAGAGTGCGAAAGTTTTCTCCAAGTAAGTGCCTTTCCTCTTTGTTTCAAGGGAGGCTTGTAACTCCAAACAATCAAGGAAACTTACGAAACGGCTGGAGGACGTTATTGAGGACTCGGCGGCAATGAAGGCGCACCTCGTCGGTCAGCTGAAGTCGCTGAGCAATGCTGTTCCCGAGCTTGTCAACTTTGGTATCTCCGTACGCCTAATCCCACATATGCGACGATGTGATCTTATAACTGACCGTTCAATCGCATTCTCTTACAGCTTGCCCAGCAAGTCATTCCTCATCTTAGTGACGCCCGAGGCGCCAAGACTTCGTTCCAACTCGCCACTGTCCTGTCGTATGCCAAGCAAACAGCCATGTCGACTGTGGCAAAAGATCTTCGTCCCGGTGTATCCTACTGGGAAGTGGTTGGCGACGCCATTGCACAACTTGCAGCTGAGTGTAATAAGTTACTACCTATTGCACTCGAACCAGAGAACGTGCTCAAGGGTACGCCCGCCTTTCAACGGTGTTGATTGTTCGTGGATTCTGATCACACTTCAGTCACTGGCACGCCACCATGGGTTGTACGCGTTGATGAAATCCGTGCAAACACAGCGGTCAACGTTGAGGCCGAACGCAAAGCCGCACAGCTGCAAGACGAGATTCAAGGTCTCGTCCGCAGTCTCAAGTCGAGGGATCAGACCATCCAAGAATCGACTGTCAAGATCGAGCTCATGGAACGCCGTATGGAGGCGAGCAAGAAGCAGGGAGACACAATTTCCGAGCTTGAGGTTGAGCTCTCGAAAGCAAAGAAGCAGGAGCGGGCGTATGAGGAGGCAATGGAGCAACTACAAGCCGACTTGGATGCCCTCGAGCAAGATAACGCTAAGTTGAAGACTATGGCTCCGCCAGAGAGACAGGGTATGACAGTCCCTGGAATTAACTGCTCGAATTTTCTTGTTAATTCGTTCGATAGCTTCTGGTCATCAACCTACTGAGGCAGACAGTGCTCCGATCGAGGGCAGTGTCGAGACCTCCCATTTGCTTGAACAGGTACGTCGTACGGCGAATCCTGCGAGCAAGTCACTCATTTCTACATGTAGATCGAGGCTCTTCGTGGAACTGTGAGGTTCCTACGAACCGAGAACTCGTATCTCAAAGGCCAGGACCTCCTGAAGGAGATTCAATCCCTACCTCCCCTTCCAGAGCCGATCCGCCTACCGCCTACGCCACCACTAGACCCATCGACTCTATCCGACTCCGAAGACTCCGAATCGGAGCTCCCTTCTCCCCCTGTTACCATCCGGTCTCTTTCAACAGAGACGAAGGTGCTGTATCGAGACGTCATCAAATTCTCGTCGTCACCCCGTGTCGTCGACTTGTCTGCCCTGCATGCGAAACGCACAGAAGGCGAAGGCAAAACGACAAGAGGGTGGATGCGGCGCAAAGATATGCCAGCGCAACAGGTGTTGGAGCGCAAGATGGAGGCGGAACGATTAAGTAGGCGCGTGAGAGGACTTCTGGACCGCGCCAGTGCACTATGATAAACCAATTGCCTCGTTCTGTCGTATGGTTTCTTACATGTTCGATTTTTCGACTCTAACGCTCAAATGTATGACTTGATTAGGATCGATACCATAAACTACAGTACAAGTATAAGCTTCAGACTCAGTCTGTATCTAGTTCTGAAGTCTCCCGCTTCTCAGGACCAAATATATTTCCAACAGAACTTTCTCCAATGACACCGCCCGCATTCGAACTGCCCGGTATGTAAAAGAGCGCAGCAACATGAGTTAATCAGGTAGAGTTCCGGTCTCCTAGATCGTCCGCCTTAGACTTACCTGCCATGAACTGGATCCCGCCAATCAGTGGCGAAGGAACCTCCGCTCCTGTGGGAGTCTACAAAGGTGGAAACTGCTCAGCCTGATGTTGAGCAATTTCCGTTATCCTGAGGCGCACACCCGAGACTCGGAGACACTGTACCCCTTAAAGTCGCTGGCCTCGCAGAGGCGCTCAGGCTCCCTCAGGCCTTGCACCTGACTCACATACTTTTCACCGAGTGTTTATCACCATCTGTAAGCATCGCCAAACTCGCCAGTATTGCACTCCACGTTGTCTTAGCGCTTACAATTGGTTAACGTCAGCCAGAGCAAGTTGAAAAGTGGCGATTCCGCCAGAAATAGTAAGACTATAAAATGGAAGCAACACTAGCGCTCCGGGATGTACGAGGCCACAGGTATGGCATGGTACAAGCTTTGAATTTGATCCTTAAGCTTCGCTGTCAGGGTATGGTTAACCGCCATCTCAATGATCTTTCCACGAAAATGAAAAGCATCCGAAATCACCTTCGGGCAATCTCCGGATGCTCCTCAACAACCCATCTAATGTCTTGTGGAAGATTCTGCATTCTGATGCGCCACAGCGCTCACTCTCGATATGCTGGAGCAGGCCACCGAAGGTGCTGAACTCTATCAAACAAGCTGAGCGAGGCCAGTGGTATATCTTCTTTCGGTACCCCGGACCGGCAAGATGACGCTCGGGAGTATAAAATGTTGGGAAAACCTGTGACAGGCTCGGAGTCAGAGTTCTTCTATAACCATCCTGTGGTACGATCCGGACCATCCGAAGGGAACTCCGACCGATCGTTATGATCCTGGCCCATTCATCAAGCACCGTGAGAGTGGCACCAAATGTACATGCACCAGCTTCGAGGTGAGGTATCATCACTGACTTGTTAACAAAGGTTAGCACAGGTCTTTGTGATTTGCGGAGCTGTCAACATGTTGTTGATAAGGCCCACAGTAAAGCACCAAGAAAACCCTTTGTCAAGTGCGTGACGTCATTGTCACACTTTGTTAGTAAAGCCCAGCTGCCAACCATCGAATAACTCCAAGAAAATTTTGACAATCCCATCCCGGGCTTCTGGCAGGAGATCAATGATCTTGCTATGTGGTACGTCCAGTTGGACTTAGATGCATACGACACGTCTCCTAGTAACAGTAAAGGGCCATCAAGAAGAGGGCCGTGGCCACACTAGCAATGTGCCCATCGCTTTGCGTGTCTTTTGTCAACGGTTGGTCTCCTTCTAACGATAACCACTCAAATGAACCCCTAAATATTTCGACACTTTCAGAAGGTATGTGGATCAAAACCGTACAACGTGTGTCGTTCTTGTGGACTGATGCCGACATTGTGGTGTGTGGTATCACTGGCAGTCTAGTAGCTGGTCCAGCCTGTTTGTGGTTCTCCTCCGTTGTTTCATTGTTCTCAAACCACATAAGTAGACATGTCTCCTCGCCAGATGATGGTAGTATTCCTTCATTCCCTTTTCATCATGTCAGTGATTCGACAATCTAGTTGTCGTTTTTTCGAGCACACCTCGGAAACTAAGGTCCCGGAGCAATTCCTGGCATCCGAATGCAACTTCACAAACACCATCATCTCTGTGTACTTCGATGGCGAGGCTCAGCGACGCTTTTCAAGGGTCTACGTTCATATTGGACACAAACTGGGCCGTAACCCCAACTCGGCCATGCGGATAGCGGACGAATGGGCAAGTGTATTTCTGTGATTGTACTAGTGGGCATACAAAGCTGACTCCATTATCAGAAGCTTGCCTTTGGGCTTGCTCCTGCAGTTGTCACTAATCGCACACCCACTGCGCAGCCCCAAGCCGATGCTCGCCGTTCAAACCCATCTTCACTCCCCATCCTCCACATCTACTACCTGAAATCTCTCAAGGATGGCCAACTCACGCTCGAAGATTCCGACGTTCCACTTGAGCGGCAGCTATTAAAATTCGACCAAGTCTTGACGGCAGACACACATAGCTTCACAGTCTCGTTCAAGTCTGCCCGACATCCTTCCATCTCGGAGGAGAGGCCCTTTATTACTAGACGTGTTGTGCTCGTTCAGCCTCTGTAACGGTATTTTACTATTCTAAGTGCAGCCGCTTATGTAATGGGTAGCTATATCGTTCGCTTAGATTGTCTATATAGTGTTCTTTTAGAGTCGTCTTCGATCCGTCTCCTGTTGAAACCTGCATATGTGCATGATTTTCCAACATGTCTTGGAATCATTCATCATTGAACATTCGATGCATGCGGCGAAAAGACCTTTCTCCGATAGAGTGGTCAACAGCCTGAAGAGAAGTCCCTGATATCCCTGAAATCAGCAGCTTCGTGAGTATCGCAGTGTCAAGTAGCCATGGGACACTCGGACTGAGCACATTATTAGAGTGTCGGTAAACATCAGTCTTGATTCTTATGTAGCTATGTGACCCAAATACCGAAACATAAGTTTTACAATTGTCACGAGAAATTTGTCACTGAATCCATGGAAATGTGCTACTAATGATAACTGAATATAATCATAAAATGAAGCGGCTAGACCAACTGGATGAGCAGCCGTCCAAATAGTATGAACACGTCTAAAACCGCTATCAACAGACGTTGGACTTGTATCACTTCGGAAGAAGTCACGGATTTCAGCAGAAAAATGTGGCTAATTTCGATAGTAGTACATTTCCCATGTTAGATCATCTCAGGCTCACCTTTGCGTGGTGTGCGGATGCTCCTCAGCAGCCAATCCAACTTCCTACGGAAAGACTTGAGGTCACATGCGTCACAAGTCTCGCTCTCGATGTGTTGGAGCAGGTTGCCAAGTGTGTTGAACTCGGCGGCACAGCGGTTGCGCTGGCAGTGGTACCTCTTACGAGTCGCGTCGTTATGGGGGAGCGTCCGCGAAGTGGTGATAATGTTGGTGCGATCCTCCCGGTGGATCCATTTATAGACCTTATTGTAATTAGCACCAGATGTACATGTGCCGACTTCGAGGTGAAGGACCATTGCAGCCGTGCTGACAAAGGACTGAGTGCACCCAAGACGCTTGAATGCACATTGTATATCCTTCGGGGTGTGCGTGCTTGATCGCTCGTGCTGATGTGGAAATAAACATGTATTCGGCACATTCAGGTTGACTGGCTAATACGTACTGCACGCAAATTGTTCTCAGAGGAGAACATATGTTTGCAGTCACTGCAGTAGAGATCCGAATGGCACTGTTGGTTGTGCTGGTGGAGGCTGTAATCCTGCCGGAAGTGCCGGTCACAATGGTGACAAAAGGCATGGCTGGGATCGTCGATGAAGTGTTCGTCGAGCTCTTTCCAAGAGTCATATGTCATATCGCAGACACGACAGTGGGGGAACTTGTGATGTCGGGAGTCATTGACGTGCTGTTCGTACGAATGTTGGTTTTGAAAATCGACCCCACAGGACCCACAGAGGACTACCATCAGGAATGACGACGTTGGTGGTTGAGTTCAAGCTAGCCTGAGAGTATTGGAGTCGTTGACTCGTGGTATCCGGGGTCACTTACCCATCCGGCACAGCCTCGGTATCTCCCGGGCCAAAAAGGCATAGATATGACGTTACTATCGAGTCAACCAACCACCGACTTGATCTTCTAGCCCGACCAGGCTCGACGAGCCGCGTGCTCGGAAACCATCCTCATAAGCATTTTCCAAGTACTTGTGGGGTGTCAGTCTGATCACCGGGAATATTTCCCTTTCGAATGCGTGTGCACGTTGGCCAAGCATCATGACACCTAGGTGTTCCGGGTGCATCATCTGGTCGATGATCTCGCCCAGCGCATGTCCGGGTCGGTACCCCAATGCCAGCGAGGAAATTGGGTTTTACCGCGTTCAACGTACAACTCGACCAGAGACGTGGAAACACTTCGTAACACAGTGCGTAACTCGCCAGGAGTCAAGTGTTTCGAACAGAGGATGCTGAGCGACTCCAGTGAAGACGAGGAATTACTTGGCAAGCTGATTCATTTCCTGATCACCAACACTATCTGAGCATGGAAGCGGGGTTTCCAGTTCAAATTATAGTTTCGAATGCAATGGTGGTATTTTCATCCGGAGACGCTTCAAGGAAGACCATTGTGTGAGGTCATTGATTATGTTGCAGAATTGGCCGCACATCCGCCTCGCAGCGCACCCATGTGATCGCTTGTAGTACTTTGGTTGAGGTAGAGTAGTAGATATGGATCGAAGGTTCGCGAGTTGAAGAATAGTTAGAAAGCTCGTCATGAGGCCGGGCAGTCGCTGGTCACGGTGGCCCAAAGATCGTATAAGAGACCGCAACATTTATGTTTGAGATAGTGATAGTGATGTATGCTCGATAGAGAGTGCGAGAGTTGGGCGAACAGCGAGCGTGCTTGAGTTCTTGAATGGAGCTGAACTTGTAACGTACCAAAGGAAGCTGGTCGCCCTCCTCTTGGTGGGCATTCTCTTTCTTGGAGAGTGCCTCCTCGCATAGAAAGATTTGGGCTCCCTGTCTGCGCAAGGGAATCCGACGTCGTGTAACCTTGCCGCTTTGAGTCGATGGCGGATGAAACGCTTCCCTTAAAAGTTTCTCCCAGTCAACCGACAACCAACCTGATCACCCAACCCGGCCAGACATAATGAGCCACTTCACGAAGACCATCCTTTTGCCGTGTGTCTGCATCTGGGTACTAGTAGGGATCGCTCGAAATGAAGCGAAGCGTACACGTCCTCTGGGTAGTACCTCTGCACGTTGTCGGTCCCGTACCGAGGTAGACGCTTGGCAAACCAGCTCGCAGTGAATGGGGCTCCTTCGTTGCGGGCTATATACGTCGAATGATTCAGCTAAATTTTGGGAGACCACGTGCAGGATTTCTGGCGGGAGGCGTTTGACTTAGTTCGATGTGGCTGGACCTGCAAGACACACCTAGTAGCAAAGAGGATATCGAAAGGAACATCGCTGCACCAACCCGCGATGGAGGCGCATAGGTGGACATGAACGAGACGATGACATTATGTAAGTCTGCTGTCCATGGCTGGTCGGCCTTCCACAATAGTCACTCAGGTGGAGCGCTGAGGGCCTCGAACGAAGTACGCCATCTTGATAGACTTCAGGTAATAGAGATGGAGAACAAGAAGCGGTGACGGGTATGAGGCAACGAGCTCGGCTTCAGGTGCGGAAGAGGGAGGCAGTTGATAACGGATAAAGATGATGGTCGGGGGGTAAACTGCTGAGAACTGGGCTCAGCTTCGTAGGCTTACAACCACAGAAGAAACACCTACCCAATGGTGTGCTGTCCGTATTGCCACGCTGTGATCGTTGCCAAGTTCATGTCCAATATGAACGTGAACGCTGGAAAAGCGCTGCTAAACATCGCTGTCGAAGAAGACAGAGACGACGGTCTCCGTCGAGTTGAACTCAGATGAGCGTTCGAGGCACTTTGCCTCTAAAGTGTAGTCGAATCCAGGTTGTTCGACCGTGAGGGAAGAGTGGGGCATTGAGAGGAAGGCCACCGCGCCTCGATAAAAGGGCACAGTCAATCCTATCTTTATATCCCTATGCTCCCGAGTTTCGTCTTCTGTCGCGATTTTCGACCTCGAAGTCCCTCGTACGTTTCCCGCATTTCGACTTGCGACTTCAAGTTGTCTGGACGGGTTTTCTACTCTCCAGAGTTTCAACCTCTTTCCGTCGATTCCTTCGACCCTATAGCACCGTCTACCAAACAGTGAACAAGTGGTAATACCAAGATATGAACACTGTAACGTACCTGAGTTGACCTGCTCGGGCAGTGACACTCTGCGTCAACGGCTGACCAATCTCCAACGATAGCCGCTCAAGTGGGCATCTAGACTCTTCGAGCGTCAGAGCGTCGTCGTCGGGATGGAAGGTAGGGAGCAAAGATGGATTTAAGGCGACGACCTGGTCTCCCATTCTCGTGGAGGGCGTACCCTTGATGGCGGATAGCGGTAATAGCGCACTGGCAGTCTTCTGAGAAGTGGACTCAACCTCGTATGCTTACAGTGACGGAAAAAAGCGCCTACCCAACCGTTCGTTGTACCTATGGCTATGGTGGAGTCTCCTCTGGCTTCGTGGCCGATGTAGATTTGGACCATTGAGAACCGTTTCTGAACCTCGCTATCGAGGAACACGGAGACGGCGGTCTCTGTCAAGTTGACTGTTAGGTGGGATAACTTGATGTGTTCGGGATCCTTGTGCTCGAATAAGTGATATCCAAACTGTTCCATCATGGTTGCGGGTAATGTTTTGAGGAGGGAACGACAGAATCATGATGCTCCTATGGTGAATAGACGCATCTATTTATGTGATTGAGAACAATGCGAACAGGCCTGATATGCGATGCTGAGCGCCATTAATGACACCCATAGTGACCACGGCAGACCTTACGACTCGAATGACAGCGCAAAAAGTTGCACGATGAACGCGTTGGGTAAGGACCAGAGTTGTCCGAGTTTGCACCAATCAAAGTATCTTTACTACAAGCACAAAGACACTTGAATGCACCTTTGACAATCTGTCAGTGACAATGGACTGCTTATATTCGAAAGATAAACAGAGCACCGCAGTGTTGACAAAGACTTGAAGATATTAATATCATCGGTCTCGTTTTTCCAAACCCCAAAGACAAAATAAGACGGCTCTGTCAAGCTCCGTCACACTCCTGCGACCATGGAGACATTCAGAACACTCAAAATGAAAACAAAACATTTGCATTTACCTTTGATGCATTGCTTTTGACAGCGACCCAGCTGCGACCCGTCATGAATGCAAGCTACTATGTCAAGTATCGGAGTGCAGCAGACACACTTCATCCGGATTCTCGCAGTGCAAATCACGTTGCAGCAGCCAAAGGACATGAGGACGAGCACATGGATGCAGATGACGTATGCTTCACTAAAGACAGCCTAGAAACATAAGAAAAGCCATTCAAAAATGCGCAAGAAGCACAGAAAACTCGGCAGTCTTCGCCAGTACTAGTAGCGCCAGCAAGATACATGCTATCTTGAGTGAGTGCTGAGCAGCTTGAGCGGTCCGAGGATACAAATTTGAGGTAGCAACTCGAAGGCCAAGATCTAGTTCCGAGTCACTTCGGAGGTGGTACGGCTATCGTTGCCATCTTTTGGTCTTCGAGTCAGGTTGCCAGTCATGGTAGTGTGCGGGACAGTTTCATAGATAGGACTTCAAAGCCTTCCTGAATACGCGGCGACCAACGGACAAAAGCCTTGAGCAGTGACGCAAACGCGTGATGGGGTCCTTGACGCTGGTACAGTGTCTCAGAAGACGTCGCGATCGGGTAATCCCGGGGTTCTGGCAGACAACGGCTCTCTCGAGATCGAGGTCTAACAGGGCACAATCATAATGACAAACGCGCAAAGGTCGCGCGTGTTACACAGGATCAAATTTCACATAAACAACATCGCTACATACAAGCATACCAAGCGCACATGGTGGGTGGAACAGTCACGAAGAACACATACATGGATCGATACATGTGTCTGATGTACAGGGAGGAAATTGCATATGCTTTGGTGGGGTCCATCAATGCCCGCAGCACGCCGACATCGTACCGTTCGTGCCGTTCGTGTTGGTCCGGTAGTGCCCGTTCATGTACCCGTTCATGCCAGCGGGAAACGCAGACGTGCTGTGTCTGTCCTGGGTTGCAGGAACGTCCATGCTCGGGTTCTTGTCAAAGAAGTTGTTGGGCTTGAACAGAACGCTGACGTGTTCCACGGGCATACTATCACGCACATGTCAGCGTCTGACGCAGCTCAGACGTAAACCATTGTACTCACACTGGCCAGTCTTCTGGGCGCGGAATGTGGGTCGTACCTGTCGTTACGCATGACATGAGGTTTACCAACAAGGGAAACAAAGCACAAGACCCAACGCACCGACAGTGAGGTAAAGAACGATATCCTCGTCGTCGATGCTTCCATGTCCTTCCTTGACCCATCTGCCAACAGAATCCTTAGGTTCCTCACGAGTCTGAGGGACATACTTTCCACTGGGCCACATCCGGCTCCCCCTCGATCCCTCAACATCCTTCACAACCCAGAGCGCCTTGTGCGCAAACGAAGCACGGCGGGCAATCCATGAATCACTCTTAGCCAAAAGAGGAAGCAAACCTCCCTTCATCATGATCGCATACGACGAGGGCTTGCCAGAGGCATAGTGCGTCTTGTTCAGATTTGCGATCCGCCAACGACGGTCGGCGGCCCAGTCATACTCGCGTGCACCGTCGTCGACTTGATCCTTGAGAACACGCTCCTTGACGTAAAAGGCGTTGCCCGCAAAGTTCTCTGCCGAACCTGTCGACGCCTCGTGGGAGACGATGTCGGACTCGATGACCGAATTGGTGAGACCATCGAGCATTGGGTCGACGCGGACGGAAAAGATGTGTTGGTGAAGATGTGCATTGACACCTGGTGCAACGACAGTTCCGTGAGGATTGGGTTCGTTAGGACCAGCAACGTAAACTTGTAAAATCCCACTGAGACGGATCTCAAACTCGATGTTGCCATCTTGGTAAAAATAGTAGTTCCAAATGTATTCTGCATATTACATGTCAGACAGTGGCGCGGTAAAGAATGGAAAGGATCTGACCATAGTTGGCAAGGGTGCAGACCATGCTGACCACGAGACGTCGGCTTCTGACGGTGTGCGAACGGCCACCTGGGCGGTAGTCAGTGTGTTTCCAAAGGACACCAGCATCCTCTTCATGAATGCAGATCGCATTCTTTATGACAAATGCTGTTCCGGCATGCGTAACATATGAACCGGGCTGTGATGTGAATCAGCGAGCGTCCCGAACTTGGTTCGGTAGTTTACGTACCAGATAGTGGATCTTTCCCAAACAGTCGCAGCCAAGAGAGAGATCATTAGCCATGGTGCCCATACCATATTCACCGCTATCACCGAATAAGTCAATGCCTTGATCATTAACAGTTGATACCCACCTGTCAAAAGCGAATTTCCTAGAGTGAGGGAATTCAGGAGCCCCATAAGGGACCACCATTTCCACGAGACTAAGTCGGTAAAAGATGGGTCGAATCTCGCCATCATCGTTGTAGGTGATCGTCGATATCGCGAGACCCTCACGGTGGTTGAACGCTGTTGGGACACGTGTCAAAAGCAGTGGCTGCAATCAAGCAGGTGGGCTTACCGATGTGCATCTTCCATTTTTGCCATTCCAACGTGTTTCCGGACATCTTGAAGGACACGCCCTCTGGTTGCAAGATGTGCAAAGGCTTGACGTCATCGCGTGGTCTGTATGTTGGGTCCGTTTGTTCCATCAAATCCGGCAAGAAATCAAACGAGGTGAGTGGCGGCGGTATCCGTTCGCGGTTTGACTTGGCAAACGATTCATCAGAGAGCGGGAGCGGAGCCGTCGTATCGACAGTGAGCTCGTGGCCATCCTCGGTATGCCTATATCCAGGTGGAAAGTCAATCTGGACCACCTTTTCTGCAACCGAGTCAATGACTGGAGTGAAATCCTAAAACACATCGAACGTTAAAAATGGCAAGGAATGAAGCAATGAAATGAAGAAAGATTGACAAGAGGGTGCGCATAAAGGTTGTCGTGTTCCGAGAAGCGAGCAAAGAGAAGCGCCTGTTGAAGACGCTGCTGTTTGGGGAACCGGTCATCATAGCCAATAGCCCAACCATCGGCGAAAATCTGGTGGGGTTCGACACCTGGAAGGTCAAGTCAGTCTGATAGGACATGGGGAAGTTCGAGCACTTACCAACTTGTTTGGCGAGCGCTTGAACCTTGGGGTCATTACGAACCACGACCTCGCACATGACAAGTTCTTCGGGAGTGATCTGTGGCTCTGACCCGTCAGGGACGTGGTCGAGGGACTCGACCTCCCACTCGCCGCCTTTGAGAGCGATGATCGCATTGTAGCAACCGCTGGTTATGGAACGATCGCATCAATGATCGTGTGCCTTGTAGATCGATGACTCACCCGTTGATGACATCGATGAACTAGGAATGGATTAGGTCATGTATGGATAAAGAGGAGTTGACATACGTCGCACTCAGCCTTTCTAATGATGTCGACAGGGTAATCGGGCCTGGCGCCGGGAGAGAGTGGGATACCAAGGGCGGCGAGGACGTCCTTCTTTGGAGGCGGGAGAAGAACACACGTAATGAAGCGAACGGCCCTTATAGGCGTGTTCGCGGCAGTGTGATGCCTAATTGCTAGAGTCACCGCATTGATCTAAAAAGGACGTGCGAATGAGTGCACGCGAACGGGGAGGACCAATCGGAAACAGACCTCGTCGGGGGTGAGGGGGTCGAGGGGGTGACTAAGCTTTGTGGGCTTGGTGAAAAAGGTCCTGGGGGACGAGGTAGTGATAGGAGTCAGAAGCGCTGCGGGAGCCATGTATAGCGGGGTAGCAGGGACAGGTGAGGCTGATAGGCCACTGGAGGGGACGAATCTGGGAAAATAATGGCGCTCTTTATAGG
>JBBPUM010000711.1:0-13639 GCA_038094695.1 Chiua aff. virens | reverse complement strand
TAGGGCAGTTCTGGAACAAACCTGGACAATTCCTGCCAGTTAGGTACCTTTCTGTGGGGTCTCTGGAAGACTGTCATATAGTCCAGTACTGTCCAGAACTGGACCTTGAGAGGTAGTTCTACTGATGTTGTCAGCGGACTTTATCTGATCGTTGGCGAGTGCAAGACGGCACTCTGCAAGACCAAGTACAATCTCATCTGGTTTCTCTGGCTGCTTCTTGAATTCAGCTTCCACTCGCATCACTCGACTGATCTGCTCCACAACACGTGCAAGGATAGTACCTTATCCACTCCCTTACCGCGTCGATCTGTTGGCTCATCGTCTGGAATAATATGACAGTGCCCTGGGTTCCTTGCAGCCCCGGGCCATCGCTGTCCGCTTCTAGTTGCATTCCCCACATCGTAAGGTCATCTATTTTGGTCTTCGTCAGGTTGACAGACCATTCGTCGAGCTTCTTCACGATCGGGTTGAGGTAGTCTTCGATAAGGCTCTGCTTCCCCGTTGAGTGGCGGGTCCATTGACTCAAGAGGGATGTCGAGCTTCTTCGTGCTCTTCTTGTGCTCTTTTACTAGCCACGGGTGGAGACACTCACTTCAGGTTCAGATTCGACGAGACACTGCAGGATCATGTTCAAGTTCTTGGGATATTCCTCGATGTAAGACAGTACATGCCGTAGCTGAATAGGAAATAGGGAACAACGTCGCTCTTAACATGAAGTCCTGGTACATCCAACCAAGGTTATCCAAGAACCTACCAGGATCCCGAATGTATGCATCGTAGTCTTTGTCGGATGCAGATTGAACGGCACGAACAGTTTTGATAGTCTTGGAGAAGTAGTCTTGACGACACAGGCGTTGGCCCGCATGGATTGAATTTGGAGGTGGCGTCCATCCTGATGACTTTTTTGACGAGACAAGTGGCAATGGCCTGGAGAGATCTCACGGAGTGGTAGCCATGCCGGAAGAATATTTCCAAACGCACCTTCTGGTGGGTAGCCCGTCGATGGTATGCAACTCCTCCTTTAAGACCTCTGGTGCTGAGTAGTTTCTTGAGTCCCTCGCGCATCACATCCAGCTGCTCCTCCTCGACACCACTTTGGGGCCTTGCATCAATGGAGGCCTTTTTTTTCTCGAGTTCTTTTGTGGAAGGCAGCAATTTTGACGAGGCCGTCAGATGACTAGGGGTACTTGCCGACTACTCGGGCGGCAGAAACCATCATCATAAGAGTTAAGGCCACAAGCTCACACACCGTCTGGATCATGAACATTACATAACATTTTGTTCAACTGATTACTTCATACCACACAAGGTTACAACCGCTTTCTCACCTACACTGGCACAGTGGTCAAGAAGATCATCGACAGGCCAGTTTTCGTCAGGGACCTCAAACGATGAGTCGAAGAGAGCCACAATGCGAGCGGTATCAATGTACAGGCGCGGGATTGGCATGCGTAGAGCAGCTAATGGATATCTACATAGTGCTATAACCATAACGGTGGAACTTATCTGATCATGTGTGTTTGAACGTTCGAGACGACGGACAGGGAGACAAAAAGAACTGACTCAACGTGATGACTGAGCTGAAGCCGAAGACAATGGGGAGGCGTATCGAATGCCAGTTGCTGACAGCTGGAAGCAAGCTGGGAGTCTGATACTTACTGGTGGTCGCCCGCCCCCATAACCTATAATACGCTGCGCCGTGGTATCTTGAATTTATGGGTTCTATTTTGGCCATCTAGCCACAAGCGGGTGAGCGAGAGGGCATATGGATAGAGTGTGGTGGACATCTCGGAGGACCGATCCAAAATCGCGAGCGGATCAGGCGATAAGATGGCATTTGGGTGCGTAAGTTAGGAACGACTGCTGCCAACGGTGCAGCAGCCGGGTGGTCGCAGTCAAATTCTCACCTGATGCAAGATTTCTCGTCACGAGCACATGGTCGTGAGTTCACGCGACAATGGCCGTCTCCTCTTCGAGCTCCCAGTCGACATTGGCTCGGATTTGAACCAGTCCCTCGCGTGATTAATCATTAGAGTAACGGCAAACACCTCAACGTGCTAGTATTGGATGTGGATACCGTTCAGAACGCCAAGCACTCGAAGAGCGCCGAGAAAGGAGACTGAAAGCCTGAAGTGGTGCGAACATGAGTGAGTCAGATTCGGACCGAAGAGCACTGGCACTACTATGCATCTGAACCAATGATATCATCAAAGTCATGCAAATCAACCAATCAAGTCTAATCAAACCGGAATTGAGCAGGGATTAGTCTTCGGATGTATGATTTGTTAGCAAATAGTATATGTAAACTAGGGCTCAGAATACATATTCATTGAAAGTCTCTGCGCAGACATCATCCCATCCATCTACTTCATCAAAGTCCCCGACACACTCGGACTCCAAGTCGGATTCTGACTCTGATTGACTCGGCTGCTGAGTCTCAGATTCAGACTCGGATCCGGATTCGGGCTCAAACCCGTCAGGTACCAGGTCCTGGGTGGTCGGTTGCTCTGAGTCGATGTCGCTGGCACAGCATGCGGGATCGCGCTGAAACGACTGACAAGTAGAACGAGTACCCGGGCCAACCGGAGACACAGATGCTGTGTGTGAATAGGTATGTCCAATTCCGAGTCCCCAGTGATAGCGTATGAGCATATCACAGTCGACAAAACTACGAGAGTGCTCAATGAAGCAGTAACTGTATGATCTAGACCCGACCTACCGATTGATATAATAGCGTTTCCAGTCGTCTAAGTCCCCTGCACAGCGAGACAGCCCGACTTGGGCCCCATCGGGATGTACTCGGCCATGCGAAAATGCAGGGACAACGTGGCAACCTCTGAGCACATCAATAGGGTCAACAAAACCAAAAGAGTCCTCGTCGTTCATCGGCGAGAATTTGATATAATCCAGAGCGCCTTCTTCCCACCCGATGGCTGTCGGACGGTCCTGTAAGACTTCGAACCACCGAACCCATAGAAACTCGATGCGACGTGAGCGAAAATCCTTCGACTCGGGTCCAGTGTATACGACGTTGGCGTGAAATATCCCCAGGACACGGGCGTAGCAAAATGGATGGTTGTCTTGGTTGCCTTGTAAATTAGCTAACAGCATTATATCCCGATGATCAGTTTGTGGATTGACGACGTCAAAGTCCCGTTGAAGGTCATAAGCAGTATAGTTAATGCGTAGCAACCGATGCCCATAGACTTTGTTTCCGTTGAATACCACATGGTTCAATTGCGATAGACGGAGATGAGAGTCATCTCCCGAAGGATCTGCGTCAATGACAGGGTCCGATACGAAACAGCCTGAGTTCTCCTCCCGGTGTATAGCTGCAATCCGGGGGAGAATATGAGCTTTAAGTTTCATCACAAAATTCTAGGCTGAATAAGGTATGGATCCGGCGACTAGAAAGTAAGGACTCACCCTAGTAGCAGGGTCCCCAAGATTGGTCTGTACGAACGCCGTGAGTTCCTCAGGGAAATTTTGGGATCGTCCAATTACATGGTGTACGTCAGGTTCGTTTGCAACAGGATCCGCCAAATTGAGCGCTTGGCGTCGCATACGAATGTGGTTTATGCGTGCTTGGCGTCGCTCAATAGAGGCCAGCTGCGGGACATAAGTCTTTCGGCTGGTTCTGAAGAATCGGCCTTTACTAGTGCGGTGTTCAAGTTCTCCCTATGTAGAAAGGGCCAGCTATAATGACATCTATATACTAGTGTGAAAAAAGGCATACAGATTGAGTGGAATACGAATCGGTGGTGCCATATGTTCTGATTTGCGCTGGATAATCGGCCAAAGCATGGAACTTGTATGTTTGAAGATTCAGGGTTTTAGGCTGTCATGCCTGTGCAAGCGGTGTGGTGCCCTGAGATTGCTTTGCTCTGTTCTGCTTTTGCTGCGTTGTTTGGCGTCGGATTCAGGTATCAGTTTCGCGACGCAGTTCTCTTGTCAAGAAACTGGGACATGTGTTGGCGGCAAACCCACGTACAGTGTTTCCCAGCTCCTTCGTCACCATCTCTAAGATATGGAGAGTCTCGTCAGTATGCAAGCGGAGTTTGGCAAGACCGTGCCAATAGGAGAGAGTAAACAGTAGCCGCAGTACAGAAGCATTGTGAGGCTCTGGGAGCAGCCCTGCGAAAACAGGAATAGAGCACTGTTGGATGATCGCATGAACAACAGATGCATAATAAAGTGAAATAACCAACCTGGAGCACGTCCTCGAAGTCTCGAGCTGCAAATCACTTCATCTCTGAGACGTTTTTGTGAAAACGTCGAATGGTGTCACGACCAAAGCTTGGGACCTGCCGAAAACTTCACATACTTAGTGAAATGGTGCTAGAAGTAATTGAGAATATGTCCTCTCACCGGCGATCAAGTTCGGCTAGTATATCGCCCTTGAGGCTATCTACCATACGAAGCAAATGGATAAAAATCATTTTCCAAACACCTAACTCAAATTCATGTAGTAGATCAACAACCAGCATGAGGAAAAAATCAAATCCGGTGTGACCAAGTCGTTCTGAAAATGCATTCTAGACAACAAAAGAAACATTATTTGTCTCGCATATGAAGGTGAGAGCACGCACTATTGTTGGTACCAAGGACTCCGACTTGAGGAGCTCCTCCACCTGAGCTGTGTCGACGACATATTGTTCTTCGTAAATCAATTGTCGTGCCAACAAGATCTTCATGCGACGCTCTACAGTGTCACGTCGTGATAAAATGTCACGTTGCAACATGTCGTCCTCCCTGGCAACATCCTGCAATTTGTGCTTCGGGATGAGGCAACTTGAACGCGGGCAGGGGCATCCACCCAGATTCCGAATGTTCGCTATGAGCACCCTATAGATAAAGCAACTTGAACGGTATGTACCAGGAGACTACGAAAGGGGGACATACTTTTCCGGATAGTCGGCCGAATACGTGAATATGCGGGGAAATAGTCGCCTCTTGATACCATCCCCGCATGTGAAGACAACCCCATGTACATAGGCTTGAAGGAATTCATCATCCAGGAGGTCCACCCACTGCGCATGAAACAGTTCGCGGCGACAATGATGGGTGAACAGATTATTGCCAGGTAGCGTATCACCTCCATGGTGTTCCATTACAAAGTCGTTAAATTCGTCGGGAAGCTAGATTTCAAAGAAATGAGTTCCAGACCTCATAGTTAATGATCACACACCAACAGTCTGAAAATATGCTACATGCGAGCAAAGCTTCGTGCTTGGAGAACATCTCCGGTACTTGGACTCGTTCCCAAAGTAAAGGTACAATGGCCATAGCTTTGCGTCACCGAAGGTCGTTAATTGGGTGGCATCGGACCAAAACATCAGTGCGACGATGCGGCGAGGCAACGTACAGCCGATGTCAGGGTCCGGCGGCATTTCCTGTAGCTCGCGATGCGCAGTGAGAAAGGCCTGAGAATAGTAGAATTCACCGTATACACCAATGTCAATGGCTGCACAAGAGCGTTTCCATCGGAAGAGATACGGCTCAAAATGAAACGATTTGCAGCGCAAGGGATCAGAAAGCTTATCGCGAATGATTGAAAGGAGAGACCGACGATAAAAAGTGGAAATAGTGTAGCCAACTGGTCCCGGATGTGAGGAGCGTCGCGAAAACGGAACTGAGATCGTGATATCTCTTTGCATCCAGCCGTCACCTTCAGGTAACCAGTCGGGTGACTCGTCAGCATTGCGCCCAGAAGGTGCCGCACGAGAGGTGTCCAGGGAACCCGAACAGCCTAGTTGTCGGTCAATAGCGGTCCAATTGGTATGGCGAAGATCTTCAGGCCGAAAGTCCGGGTCTCCAATAATCTTGATAAGTGTATCAAAATCCTTCTTGGACTTCTGGATGCCGTGATTCCAGTACCAGTCGCCAATGCACCACGAGTTTTCGTTAGGATATGGATAAAAGGAATTTCCAGCTGGCTGCGATACGCAGAATCCCGGAGTTGGTTGTCCGAGCGCTGGAAGAGGGCCATGCGCACTCTGATCCTCGGGATCACCGATAGGAGTGGAACCCTCGTCGTAGATACGAAACAAGCCAAATGAATTTATTTGCGTGGCTATTACGGCACGTCGCTGCACAGAGGCGTATTCAGGAGCTTGACTAGAGGAGGCTAGTTCAGCCGATGCCTGATTGCCTCCATGAGCACTGGCTTGGACATTGTGACACGAGGTTGAATTCCCCGGAAGCTTGAGTAGAGTAGCTGCGTCCTGGGGAGGCAACGGTAGCGGAGGTTCCGGGAGCATATCCCGAAAACGTTCCGGGAGTCGACGATTGAGTCGCCGACCGCGGCGCACAGCCAAGGGCAAACTGTCGTCCTCGCTGACTCCAACCTAGCCCCACTGGTCAGCACCATGACCACGGAAAGACCAGTATACGAACTACACCACCGAGACCGAGAGCTGTAGCCTGAATCTGAGAGGTAGTATGGTTGGAATGTGATGCTGTGGCTATCGACTCCAACCCGGACTCGGAGGGGCCTGGAGGTGCCAATGGAAAGTCTAGTTATGACAGTGACTCAAATATAAGGCTGTAGCTTAAGTCCAAGTAAGAATTACATACCGCCAACAGCCCGCGACGAGTTCAGAGAGGTTAAAGCCACATCTTCTACAAGCGGGTCTTTGCCTCCAACACGACGCTTCTTGCTGCGTTGAAACTCCTTCGCCTGTTTGAGCGTGGTCGCCAGTCGCTTCTTGCCCTTCTCGCAGCTCTTCTTGTGCCTTGTGAAAGCCCCAGCATTGTCGAAAGAACGACCGCAAACACATGTACCAGCATTAGAACTTGAGGGAAACATTTGCCAAGTAAGGATTCACACTGCCACGGTGACATTTTGAATGCCACACTCGGCTACTACTATACTCGCGTGTCTTTGCCTAGTAAAACATCCCAAACCTTTATATCGGAAATACCCTGATGATAAACGCAGTATATCATTATTACCAGGAAACGACCTAAGCCAAGTACTATGCTACGCACATCCTCTCATCCACCATGGCGAGTCACGTCATCGTCACCACGATATGCTGGAACTAACCGCGTGTTTGGTGATTAAATGATTCAACTGATGCAGAGCCAAATGGAGTTCTAAGTTCGTAGCCGGAGCTGAAATGACGCGACGCATAAGCTGGTGGTAGTGAATCATTGACAGGACCAAAATAGACGTACTATTTCCTGAGGGAAACAGGAAACAGAGGCTAGTGTGTCCAGCATGCCCAAGGTTAAACCTGAGCTCCAGGTATAGTCTTCAAGAAGGCGAATCCGAGTCATTCTGTAGAATGACGCAGCTCATACCATAGTCGCATATAACGTGGATGGAAAGGGTACCCTCTTTCAAGCCCACTCTTCCTAAACCACCACCACGAGAGGAGTGCAGTGACTGCGAAGAGGAACGACATCATAGTCCAGAAGAAAGCACTGTGCCCCTGGATCCCTGGGTGGCAGCCCTCCCTTAGATCCTTGTGCGAGAGTAGGACAAGTAGAATGAACTTTTGAGATGACGCGTCGTTAACTGTGGTGAGCGCTCTGGCGCGGATGCTGACACCAAACTCAAGCAAATTCCTGAATCCGTGGTCAGTTGGTATATACAGAATGTCAAAATCTACGTACTAGGTCTTTCCAAAATCAGTGGTGTAGCCTACAGTGCTGGTCATCTCCTCGTATTCACAGCCAGGAAATATCACTACCATCTCCAAACTCGTAAGTGCGGGCCTCCTTCCGGATCATACGCCACGTCAGCCCAACATCCGCACTCGGGAAAGTATCACATACTTTGTAAGGAGCAAGCTACTTCCCAACGGATCCGACACCCGTCACAAGGCCCGGCGGTGTACCGGAAGAAAACATGAGTCCAAAACTGTGGGGAATGCAAAGGCAATGTGCACTCTTGGAATAAGAAGTATCACGTGGAGTTCGTTTGCCATCGCTGCCTGACGGAGGCGGGGAAATGGGGAACCAATTGCTATCTACAATGTGTCAAGCACAATATTACAACCAATAGATGGCATACTGTAATCGTAGGTGATCATAGACCAAAGCCTTTTCGAGGAATTCTTCCACTCTACGTCTTAAGTGTTCAATACAACGTTCGCAATGAATATCTTCAACCCCACGTACATTTTCGTAGTGCACGTATCCATCTATGTTACGCACATCCTTGAAGCTTTCTACAAAGTATGTCCTGTCCTGTGATGCATAGAGATTTCCAGCAGCTGCGTCATGATAGACAACACTCTGAGTGAAATTAAACGTCGCTAGAGTTTAGATGTGAAGGTGCACATGAGTCGTCATTGTCGCCCTTGTCCCTGAACGGGTCATTATACTCGTCGCAGGTCTCGGCGAGTGCGAGTGCGTCCCCGACGGACCGCGCAGAGGTCGTCTTCAGGAAGCAGACGAGCAGGGTACATATATACGTTGCATACACATCAGGAATCGAGCATATGAGAGTTGGGTTGTCCACCGGCGTTGAGGCGGTCAGCAACATGGAGAGTGGGTAGCTTCCTATGGGTTTTGAGTGCTTTCCAGTGACGAGTGCTGGACGAAACGCACGGACCTCTTTTCTGCTTTTGCACATTGGCTTAATCGTCATCCCCTTGTCCTGGCTGCGACTGCAGGCGCGACACGTCGACGTGAGAGCGCTGTGGCCATTGTCACATCCTCGACTCCTCGTCCTCGATGCGTCGTCGCTCCATCGTCGCCATCGCCTGCTCATGCTTTCCACGTCATCAATGACTGGGGCGTGTGGAAGCGGTATAGGATCCTTTGGACGAGCTGTTGGGGGGATGGGCAAAGAACGCACCTGTTAGCGTCCTTGATGTCACTATGTCGGGTAGTGTGAGTGTGGTGGCGCACGTCGTCATCGTGGCAGAACACACGTGATGAGGCGAGGATGAGACAAGTGCGTGAGGGGCAGAGTCATTGTCAGTGGGTGATGCGAGCGAATGCAAAGTGCACAATATGAAGTACACGCGGTAGGGTTAGCGTGACTGTATCAGGTGAACGGATGGCGAACGGACTGGACGAGGGGTTGGCCTAAGGGGGATGAACGGGTTGGCCTGGAAAGTACTGAGTGCGACGTGTGAACTGTCCTGGTTGTTGTCACCTGCAATGTGAGTACGGTCCCCTATGCGTCGTCGTCGTCGTCGTCGTCATCGCAGTTTGTTGATGGTATACCAGCGTTGAAAGCCCGTAAGTAGAGAGTAAGCGTGGCTGACCACAGCGACCACAGCCGCATTAGGTAAGCTTGCCATGATAAGTCTTAGTTTGACTCGGAAGTCCCCTGCCAAGCAGCTAAAACACTCGAGCAACGCGATTTGTATCATACGTTTTAAAGTATGACGTCCTGAGGTCTTCGATGGGAGACATAGGCGCACTTCGTATCCTTGCGGCCGCGTTATATACAGGCTTCAAGTTGGTGTGGACTTTGACAGGGCTGGATACGTATTTGCGATTTAGGTCGCCTTTCCATTGAAATCTTCTTTCAACTCGTCGCTGAACATTTGCCAGAGCCGAGACTCTGAATAGGGTTGTACGACATGACCGTCTGTGCGTGCAACGGGCTGCCAGTGACCGACTTCGAGCATCCTAGTCGATTCATGGGTTATAATAGGTGTGCCCCTACTAGGCATAATCAGTGGGTGTTCGCAAGTGCGCATAACCATATACGTTCCTCGCTCAACGAAAAAATTAATATTTTCTCGTTTGGCCTCGTCACCAGTTTGTAGTGTACTACCAGGCGAGTGATCAAGTAGTAGACTCTGATTTATGAATATTCATACCAGCCCCTAGGATTCAATGATCGACCCATTGTAAGGTCATTTGATTGCTCACCGACATAGCCGTGTCACATGCTTATTTTGACGAGCGAGCAAGCCCAGGTATGTGGGCTCTTCCTTCAAGTTTTCGTTCTGCAGTGCTGCGTGAGTGCCACTATCCGCCATGGTGTGCCTTCGTCACACTTCAATCATTTGACAGAACCATATACTTACTTGGTTTTATGCGCTAGTACCTCATCAATTGACCACCTCTCTTAAAGTGTGTTCTCAACATGTCCCAGCGTAACGAATTACGATAACACAGCGGCCCCTGAAGGTGCGTAACTATGGGCTTGATATGCGTCCCGTTGTAATTACCATCACACTAGGCTTGTGGCCATACGAATTCACATCACTCGGTACTGCAATTTCTGCTCTAGTCACTCAGATGTATCTAGGCTTCAGGTCCGTATATTTAATTCCGCAACTGACAATTCCTTCTGGCGTCTGACTAAGCAGAATCCTGTACGGAATTGTCCTCGTCTTTGCAATTTCTTCGTTTCTTTTAGACACAACTTGCAGCGTCGAAGCTTAGACCATTGAAATGTGTGTCTCACAAATGTGAGCTCACGGCATGCTAATCACAGGGATTTAGTATATCTAGATTACCGGGCATTACGCCTCGTAATTTCCTGGTTCCCTGCAGAGCGTCGCAGACATATATATCATTGGTCAGTAATCTCTCGCGTTCATTCTATGATCAGGATCATTTGTGGTTCCCAGTCAATTTGATCATTGCTTTCTCGCGTTGGCGAACCGGTTTCCGCAGGACGGATGCGATTCTCTGCAGGCTTATTCGTGGTGCCATCCAGACAAGTCTCTTTGCTGTGGTCTTCTCTCTGGATGATTTGATCTCTTTCATCTTGGTTTTAAACGCGAACCTATATAGGATGTCTGCCATTCCAATCACCATGTCTACGCAAACATGCGTATGATTGACTTAAGGAGAGTATACCATCCTCTGGCATGGATCCTTTCATATTGGTTTCGAAAGACCCTTTTGAATATCCTTGGCATAACTATCAAGTCAGAGTTGAGCGGATCTGGACGGGTGAGTAGCCTGTTGTCAACGTAATGTCATTCGTCAGTTCCCACGGCAGTCTGGCTATCAATGAAAACCTTTTGATTTGGCACTAGACTCTGCGAAGACGCATATGGAAAGGGTACTCCACTAGTGATCCGAGATTCCGTCTGACCCTGTCTTCGAGGGATACCTGTTTCATTGAGCGTTTTTAGGGTGCGGTAAAGAGACAATTTCCTTCGGAATCCCCTCTCCTCTCCCGCCCTGTTCGAAGTTCGAGTTTTGTTGAGTTAGACCGTCTCTCATCTTGTTCTCATTCTGAATACGCGCCACAGATATTCGTGCGGGCAGCTTGATCCCTAGGAAGTGCACTCTGCTGGAAGAATGGATAATTGTAGTTTGAACGTGTCAGAGTAGATGCACAATTGTCTCCTTGGACATTTTTATCACAAAGTCAAGTATTGAGTATAGTTCAGGAATCATCGCCAGTCAAGCCTAATTCACTGCATTGCGCTGACCATGCTTTATTGGCCTCACGTATGTTTGGGAGGGGTCTTTACAAAATTGCATAAGGTCCTATGGTGCCTCTGAAAGCGAGTGTGTAATCTGGTTGATTGCACGAATTCATACTTTAAAGAGACCGTCACTCATAACGTGCATCAGCAAGATCAGGATAGAATACACTTCTCATGGGTAAACAACTTACGTTCAAAGCGGTAATAGCAGATGACCACATGTGAGAATAACTGCTCAACATTTAAACCAAGATCACTTCCCGGAGGAGTATGGGGCATAACCCGATTCAGAGCCACTTGCCCTTACTATTTCTTCGCTTCTCCCTCCAGCTTCCTCGGAATATGACAAAGGACATCGTTGAGTGACTTGTGGGTATGAGGTGTGGTCCGGGACTTCCATTCAACGGCATGAATGAAGTAATCGACCGAGGCATGACTCCAGACGGTGTAATGGTACTAGATCAGTCGGATATGACTACTCCACAGGGCAGCTCGACGTTACTCGGCGCGGAGCGAGCATAGGCTGGAGGTGTGGGTACCAGTGTGGTTGATCTCTTGATTCCAGAATGAGGAACTTGAAGGAAGGGGGGTGATGGATGGGGGGAAAAAGGACGTAGTATGTATTCAAGTGTTGGACGACAATATTGTGTACTCGAACATCCCCTTAGAATGCACGAAAGCCTCAAGGCGATGTCTTCATTTTCTTGGTCGTCCGTTTCAGCAAAGCGTGTCGGCATCCTATGCGCTTTGCCAACACTACTCACTATCATCAAAACAAGTAGTGAAATACGACAAAGAACAAAGGTGAAGAGTACCCACCAAGGACGCCCACCTCCAGGCCATCAATTACATATTTGAAAGCACGCAGGGTCACTGCATCATTTCGCGCAAAATCGACCAACTGGACTTGCGTCTCTAGTATCTTCCCTGAAGCTTTGCTGACTACAAGCAGGATATTGTACGTGTCTCACAAAGAATATCCCAATGTCAGGAGCAACAGAAGACAGTGCAGCCTCATTGGATGCGACAAATAGGTTATTGAAACCCACGGAGGCCATTGCAGAGCAAATCCCTTCCCAATACCGTCGAATGTACGACTGTAGATACAAAATTTGAAGGGGTAAAGCAAGTTTTCAACACTGACATAGCCGCCCAACCACCCTTCTTTGCACCAATTTTTTTCAGCTGAAGGATGTTAGTGTTACCTTGATGTTTATCTCATGCTCAAGTCTGTTCCAGGCAAGACAAAGGTTTGAGCAAGAGCGAACACTGCTTTAAGCAAGAGATGGGCATGCACCGACGGTTCCACATGGCCAAACATGTACCTCAAACATTCCCAGACTCTGAGATCTGAGATTGTCTGTATTGCTCATTCCGCTCACTATCCACGCCCGTTGAACGCCAAATCGTCAACCTCCCCACCATCACTCACACCCCTCTCAGCACCCGCCTGATACGCCTAGTAACTCCACCTCATGACGGGCAATGACAACGGCGCCTTCCCGACCGCATTCACTACCCAACGTGGCGACAGCGCCAACACGTACACTGCCCAACCAATGTCATCCGATCACTACCACCTCTCCCCCACCCGTCAATGAGCCCAACGACTCGCTCGACACCATCTGCATCCCATCAGGTGTGCCCATACTTGCCCTTCGCGCTCTTCCTAACGCCGACCTGACACGCCGACCTCACGAGGTCGACAATAGTACCACCATACAACGACGACGTGTGCCTGACTCCACTCACCACCCAACGCGGTGACAACAAGGACGTTGACGACGAGCACAGTGCCAATGTACTTAGCCTTGGATCAACACTCCTACCTATTCAAATCAGTGGATATGCGAGCCATTCGACTTCGGAATGCTGCCCCGTTTGGTTAGTAGTCCTAAACGTCCATTCGTCAGCCCATAGTCTAACTACACCTCTCAAAAGGCATGGTGTGAGTCGCCAAACGTAACACCATAACGTTACTCTGCCGCCTTGCGGATGTGCTATCACGAGCCTAACGGCACATCCCGCTGCCCTTCCAACATCCCCCACCATGTGCGAACCCAACGGTTCGCTCAGCACCACTCCCTGTCACCTCCATATACCCTCAGCCGTCAACGAACCTGACAGTTCGTTGAGCGTCACCTTGCACCATCATCAGAAAACCAGTGATGAAAAGATATAACCATATATAATCTTATCTAAGTACATCAAATGAGCCAGGTCAAACATTAATGTCTGAATGATATATCAAATGAGATACAATTAGATAGTTTGGGTTA
>JBBPUM010000710.1:0-13639 GCA_038094695.1 Chiua aff. virens | reverse complement strand
GTGGCCTGTCACCCCACTCAACCTCATAAAAGAAAAGTTGACTTTGAAGGCTGCGCGCTACCTGTAACGCTGCACGTCTGTCCGCCGTAGAGACACCGTGATTAATCAATAACTCTCGCTGAATTTGAGATTGGATTGTCGACTGAATTGATCGTGAAAACCTGAAGAATAAGCACTGGAAACGGCACCACGTACAACAATGTCCTTCCCGGTAAAGGCACGGGGATAAGGAATACTGCTCTTGACATGAGTACCTCTTGGGACTTTGTCGCGCAGCCTAACAGCAAGATGGGAGAGGAGACTGAAGTTGACAAAACGATCAGGGTCTGGGTCATCACTGTCCGTAAAGTAATCTTCATCTTCATCATCGGGTTCAACCAATGCACCACCGGAGCTGCCAGCAGCACCATAGTCATTTAGTCGGGAAGGGTCCAACGAATCTGTACTTGGGTCCTGGATGCCATAACCATTCGCGGAATCGTCGTATGTATCATGGTACCCCCCCGTCGTAGAAGGCCTAACACCCGGAAAGATGCAAGTATCGGTTGAAGTCTCTCTCGTGGGCACTACAGTGCCAATTTTGGGCAGCTGATAATCGCTGTAATTAGTGGCCGTAGTGGTAGCTGACAGATTCCGTGCCAGTAGGTCTGTTTGAGCTGACGAAACTGTTGAGCCTACGGAGGTCGTGCGAGTAATATCCACATCTTGTGAGACAACCATGTCAGCACTACTGGCGAAGTAGTCGATAGGCGACTTACGGTTTACGAAGTCAGTTGGCTGAGCATACTGCTGAAGTTCCCTGAGACGTGGATTTGATGGTGCACTTGTGTTATTGTCGGGATGGGGACGCGAGTTGACTAGCGAATACCCGTCCATGAATCTTGATTGACCAGACAGCTGTTGTTGATGGGTCGGGCGTCTTGCGGGTTCCTCCCCAGCATACAAACTCTCGTCGTAATGACCATTGGGACCTGGGGCCGTCGGCGCTGAAGCACCCTTCGGTCGTGCGGAGGTTTTACGAGTCAGGGGATCACGGAAGTCGTCTGAGCCTGGACTACCGCCACTAGAACGAGTAGGTACAGCTGGAACTGGTTTGTAGACATTAGGGCCAGGTTCATAGGCGGCTACGGCAGGTTTGCTGGACGTCGGTGAGGTTGCCGATCCAGTCGAGCCCCGACTACTAATGAAGCCAGACGATTGGAGGGGTGCTTGTGGTAATTGACGACGACTAAGGATGAAGGCGTGAGCGTGACAGCAAAATGGCTACAGAGTGGCATACCCTTCGACGTTTGCCGTGCCTGGGCGAGACGCGGAAGACGGAAGTTGAGGAACTTCACCCAGATGGGGATCCGTGGGGCTAGAGACAGGTGGAGGGACTGGACCAGGAGGAAGAGGTAATGGCCTCGTTCGTCGGGGGGCAGTAGGGGAGACTGCCGTCTCATAATTAGAGGTGGCATGATGGGGTTGTTCTGATAAGGTTGATTGTTGGGATGCAGTATACGAGGAGTAGTAAGAGAGATACGTACGTGGGATGCGAGGAGGAGAACTTATTACTGGTGCAAGCAGTGGTGGACCAGTCAGATCTCGGTCTGCGCGGACGGCGTTGCCGGGGTCTCTTGGATTGATAGAGACGGCCTTGACGGGTGAATGCTCAGCGGGCGAGGCAGGTTCTTCACCAAATATGCGCCAGACCTCGTCGTAAAGATGTTGAAGGTCTTCATCGCCAGGTGGAGGTGGTCTAGGGTTGGATGGAAGTGCAGACATGATGGGGGGTGGGGACAATTATATTGCTGCAGAAGCTGGATTGTCTGGGAGATCCCTGCAGCTGGGCACCGTGTTGACGCACCTAACGTGCTCGACGACGAGGGCGACGAGGAGATGAGTTCAGAGCGATCTCGTGCAGTTGTCGTTTGTAGACAAGCCAAGACGACCGCCGCAGCCGTCAATTCACACCGGACTCGGCCGTTGACGATAGCCGACACGACTTACCGCTACACTTCATTTCCAAACCTCCTAATCGCTAGCGAAAAGTATTAAAACTTTCGTTGACCTTGCGATGTCTACATCTAACGACTGCCTTGCGCAAGCCAATCGTTGGCGGTCAGATCCGGAGACGCGGTCGGCGACCTCCCCGGGCGCCCGTCGGGACCGGTGCCTAGACAGGCATACAGGGCTGAGTTGAGGTTTCACTGACTTACTGGTTGATTGACTACAAACAACCTGATCGCCATGACGAGAGTGCCAAAATTGACCTCGTCTGTGCACGACATCAGTGCTGTGAAACCTCCTTTTGGTTCAAGGTGAGTACCCAGCCGTGATCATCGCATTCGTCACTGCCCAGCGACGGCATAGATTCTTGACAGATGATGTAGACGTATGGACCCAGAATGCTTGGGATCACGTCCCTCCTCCGGATGATCAGGCGACAACCATCGCGTCTTCTCTCCAAAGACAGCGACTTGCTCCTGTCCCCGACGAGGATAAAGAAAAATACAACTCGAAACCTGCAAAATACTGGTATGAGCATGATTCATGACGTCGTATTCGCATGGTGACATTGGCATCAAAGGGACAATTTTTACAAGGCGAATGCAGACAACTTTTTTCGTGACAGAAAGTGGTATGCACTCAGTTGATGATCGCAGTCTCCCCTCATCCAGTGTTCAGGTTGCACCTAGAATTTCCGGATCTAGTGGCTGCCGCAGAGCCTGAGGTATGCAACCCCCTCGATTGTTCTGTACCCATGCCGACTTGACTAGGCAGGGGAAATCACGATTTGCGAAATCGGGTGTGGTAAGGCGTCAGCACCATTAGGTAGCCCAGCGCTTGCTCTAACCCACTCAGTCCAGGTGCCGGAAATGCCGCCTTCCCACTACTTTCTGCGAACAAGAACCCTCGGCTCACGATCCGGGCATACGACTACTCCTCGCACGCGGTCAAGCTGGTACAGGCACGTATCTTCGCTCTCCGTTCTCCGGTCCTTAGCTTATGACCTGCGTACAGAACAACCCTCTATACACTAGTCCGCCCATCGGTTCAATTCATTCTGCGGTGTGGGATCTCACCTCCGAAAACACACTTCCACCAGGGGTCGCGCCAGCAACAGTCGACATCGTTCTCTGTGTCTTCGTCCTGAGCGCGCTCCACCCTGACGAGTGGGGGAAAGCCATCGCCAACATCCACCGCGTACGCCTCCTCCGCACGCGCTCACCCGGGCATCACTCATCTCCTTTGGTAGATGTTAAAGCCAGACGGGGTCGTCCTCGTCCGCGACTACGGGCGGTACGATCTCACCCAACTCCGGTTTAAATCCGGAAGAATGCTCGACGAAAACTTTTATATCCGCGGAGACAAGACGCGCGTCTATTTTTTCGAGTTGGGTACGTCCTTGTCGCCACATTGATTGCCGCAACCGACCTACGGAATAGATGAACTTGCGTTGATGTTTACCGGCGCCCGTGGGTTGTCGTCGGACAAGACGATTCGGACGATAGAAGAAGTAACGGACGTGGAGGAGGATCCAGAGACATCCCTTTCGAGTCCACCATCCCATACCCCACCCTTGAGTGATGTTATCTCAGCTACACCTATTTCTCAGCTGTCGGTAGAGCAACCGACCGAGGGTTCAGTCCCCATCCCCCCAGCAGCCGTTCATCCTAACCTCCTCGCTCCCATCGCTCAGCCACTGTTTACCATTGAACAACTAGGGGTGGATCGAAGGCTGCTTGTGAATAGGAAAAGGCAGCTGAAGATGTACAGAGTGTGGATGCAGGGCAAATTTAAGCGGCTCTCCCCCGTACAACCGGGCTTGGACACGGAGTCATCTGGTGCAACGTAGCGAAGATAATGTAGCATACATGAGTAAAATCATAGATACACGAGGTAAAGTCGACATGCAGCGTAATGCTACACGCGCCAAAGACAACTCTATAAGAAATCCACAGCACGCTTCCGTCCCCGTGGTGGTCCAGCCACATCTTCATCGCCCTCCTTCACAATGACAGGAGGTCTCTCAGCAGGTAGATTCTTCACAACATCCGGTAGTGGTTTCTCCACCCACACATCCTCCTCTCCATGCTCTCTGTGTTTCTTCCGTTTCTTCTTGGGACGATCCCGCTCCTTGGTTTCCCGCCGGGCCAGTATCGAGAGCGATTCGCCCCCATCGTCATCGACGTCAAACGACACCAGCGGGCCCTTCCTGGCTTTTTTGCTCTTCTCCTTGGCAGCAGACTCTTTTCCATTTCCATTCCCACTACCAGAATGTGATTGTGAATCCCGGGGGACAAAGGTCGGTTTGAACGTCGACAAATCCACCTTTTCGTTCACGCCGACACTCTTATTCGTGTCCTTTGGTGCGGCCGGTGTCGCCGCTGTAAGCGACGAAGTCGAGCCTGAAGGCTGTGAAGGTATCGGAGTCTCGATACCGTCGTCCTTGGGCTCGGGTAGTTCCTCCTTTTCTTCTTCACTGTCTTCATCGTCGCTCGCAAAGATAGCCTTGAAGATGTCCATAGGCGGTCGCTCATAAGTGAGAATGTCCTCCCCTTGACCATCATCATCTCCCAACCCAATGTTTGCCAAGTCCCGCTTCCCACGCGGGACAGACGGACCAGGCTCTTCCGCAACCCCGCCAGTTGTAGCGTCTCCGCCTCCTGCCGCGTCCATGCCTGCACTCGGCGCCGGATCTGCATAGGCAGACGTCGACGCGTCAGGCGTATCAAAGTGCACGTCCGGGTTTGGATCCTTGACTCCAAACCGCTTGCACAGGAGACGTGGGGGCTGCCAGGGCTTCACCTCTCTCGTCATCGGGCCGTACATGCCCAGTCGGGCGGCATGTACCTTGGGATCTTCTTCCTTCTCTTCCTTTTCTTCCTCCACTGGCTGCTGATCTGTCTCCTCGGACGCTTGATCGACACTCGGCGTGTGCAATCCTTCGATAATCTTGGGACCCGACTCAACGACAGCAGCACTCGTGAACCGTCCTGCCATCGCGCCAGAGACAGGACGAAAGAGTGCGGCAGCCTTGGCAAATTCGCCCATTTCGAGTGCGTACATTTCTGGCGTCTGATTCGGTAGACGTGCAGGTATAGAGACACCAGAACCGGGTTCGGCGTGTGCGCGTAGATAGGCAGTATACCGAGATTGTTTATTTGGATTGGAAGTAAACGGCTGAAATCCTTGGAACGCGGCCTGTGCCACGTGTGCTTCAGTGTGGGGGATATAAGGTCCTTGTGATGGGGTTGTTTGTGGTGTCGTCGTATCAGTCGTGGGAGGATGCACGGTGTGGCTGGCTACGATGTTTTTAATTCGTTCTTGGTCTTTCTTCGACATGTATTCAAAGACGGAGCGCGGCGCGGATGGAAGGGGCGTCTCTCCTAGTGCAGCACCTCGCTGAGCAGTAGTTCAGTTATGCAAACCTCACATTGTCCGAAATGCACGAGCCTGATCTGCGGATATCCCGATCTTCCACTGGGCGTGCGTTTGAGGTTGCCCAGGCACAGGGAATCGTGGCACGTTTTCTTTCCCCCCGAGCGTTGCTCGCTCCTGTGCCCACAGTGTCTTTGGATTGGGTTTCCACCCTTTTGGTATCTCGGGAGAACGAAACCTGAATGTATCAATATGTCAAAAGGTGATCACGGCTCCGCAAATGGCTTACCACATGTCTTCTGAGACTGGCTTCTCCGAAAGCTTAAACCCAGAGAGTACAAGTTGCCCGTCACGGAACACACCAGCGTTACCTGCCTTCACCTAAAATATGTGAATATCTCCCGATCCTAAACGACAGGCGGCGAGACTCACAGTTTGCGCAGGGACAGTCGTCCGGCTAGGTTTAGACCCACGACCACCAACGAGGACATGTTCTTCATCATGCATATCGTTGATGTCGAAAGCGTGCCGACTTCTTCCACGGCCCGCACTGTGATCATAGACGTCTAAATCATCTTCATCCGCGTCGTTCAACGCGCCAAGCCCGAAACCACCTGGCAAGCGGTATAGGGAATCGCACATCCAAAGGGAGACTGTGTCACATACCTGCCAGCCGTGGTCCTGCGGCGGCATGCGTTTCTTGACCGTGGATTCCCAAGCTCGCATGAAGTCCGAGAGACTTATTATACCCAAGACCATGAAAATCATCTTTGCGAGGAACGGCGATCGGCGGGGTATCTTTTGGCGCGTATGTATGTTTCTTGGCTTCTTCGTCAATGTCTGGTCCCGTCCTATCTGGATCACGTCCGCACTGAATCTCGCGTTGTCGCCACGTCACTCTGGGACCTACACCCTGACCCGGTTTCCAACCCATCTTCTTCAAGATCCGTCCACCAACTGAATCCTTTGGCGCAGGCAACATGGCTTGTTCGAGGGCAAGGGTGATTGGACTGCAATGAGACAGTGAGAAGGGATATGCGAGCAATCAAACACGACGCACTCTTTTTGACCGTCGTCTACGGTTGCCTTGCGAGCTCTCTCGGCCTCAGTACCCCCAAGAATATCCATCTGGTCGTGTTCGCTGACAAGCTTCTGGTCCGCATGACGCTCGGCGAGATCCTCTTCGTCCATAAAGTCCTCCGGTCTCACCGTCCGGGCCTTGGCACGATCCGATCTTGATGACACGAACGTTGAGGGTGTCCATCCTAGAAACGAGGTCGCACACCGGTCAGGATCAAAATAAATGACAGGACAAACCTTCCTTGGAACCAACCGTGTTGAAGTAGCCAGCTGAGAAACCTCCAGTGAACGCCCCGTGTAATCTTCTTCGGCCCTTTTCATCTCTCACCTGGAAACGACCCATCAGATTAATAGCGCACGGAGTAGTAGCAACTGACTTCTTGCTTCCATAGCGGTACGAACTCGCCTATGTCTTTCGACTTGTCGAGGGGCGGAAGGGGTGTACCAATCTAGAGGAGTGAGAGCAGTGCGAGTGGGGAAAGAACAAGAGCATACCAAGCAGAAATTCTCGTTAGCTTTCCTGCTCGACGTGTCGACGCCCAAATCACCGAGTTTGCGTTTCAGCCTTGCAGAGCTCATTACAGTCAGACTGCAAGTTGTAGCTAGGCTTAGACAGCGCGAACAACAAGAATAAACAAACCGCGTCTCTTGACCTCAATTCAAAAGCAGTTTCCGGGTTCATGATTCCAAGTGTACTGAACGCATGTCCTATGTTTGACGACGACACGAACGAGAACACTTGTGGCGACACTGAGTCCTTGGCGCGGACAATTGACATTGTCCGGAACCAAGACATCAACCTCATTCCTTATGGTTAGTAGAATCAGACTTGGGGCTCGACCAGTTGTTACTGGGGAACTTTGAATCACTGGGAATGCACATGGATCCTGGCAGCTTCAAGCCCTCGATTCCAAGATTCAAGATGCCAAGTCTAGCATATGCAATATTCGTGACGCCTCACACTTCCGAGCCACTCAGGTAGCACCCCAGCACACGCTTGTCTGTCCCACCATACTCTGTGTGTTATCATTACGATCCACTAGAGGTGCCGCTGCTGTCCTTGCCTAGTTCCTCAGCACCACGCCAGGCACGGGAACGAGAATTGGCGGCATAGAGCACATGGTGACTTTTTGTGATGGAGTGCACCACGCTGGTCCCCAGGTGTGCAAGCTGGGTGTATTAGATGGTTGTCACTGCCAACACCATAGGTGGGTCGACAGAGAGCGGAGGCGAAGGAAATCCGATATCTTGACCTTTCCTCCGTAAAATCCGAGCGTTCTACACAACTTCGGAAGTAAGTAACGTACTTGTTACTTCTGTTCGATTGCGACTCTCATTACGTATGTAAGTTAGCACATACATAACGTGAATATTTCCTGTCCCTCATCTTCATTGCGCCTGCTTTACTAGCCTTGACAAATGACAGCCCATAAACCAATCAAGATGCGTCAAATAATTGAGGTATCCGCCGTAACACAACTGCCCCTACAGGGACCTGGAGGTAAGGAGGGTTTTAAAGGCCACTTTGACACTTAAACCAAATGCCTCGTTAGCACCCCCACAATGTCTCCCCCAACGGCAAGTCGTGTTGACGTCCTGGTCATTGGAGCCGGCCCTGCTGGCTTGATGTGTGCCAATGCGCTCGCCATGGCAGGGATCAATGTGAAAATCATCGACAAGCTGTACGGACGGTATTTGTGATTCCGGATTGCATCCGCTGATCAGAATTTGCATTTCCCATGATCCTATAGTGCGAACAAGGTCACGGTTGGTCAAGCGGATGGCATTCAACCAAGGACAATTGAGGTACTGCAGGTCCGTTGCGCCCGTCCCACCGTCTTTTGTGTTGGATGAATATTTGTTATAGAGCTACGGTCTCGCAGAGCGTTTACTTCGAGAAGGAAACCAGACGCATATGTGTGTACGTGAAGTGTCGTTCTCGTACGTATTGTGTCTAATCGGTCGCGCCGCATCATATACAGACTTTTTACCACTCTACCTCCGATGAAGGAATCGAAGTAAGTATGAATCTTGGCTTCATTATTCATATTATGGTCTTCTTCTGGTCTCTGAACGGTCCTGAAGCGTGGAGCACGTGCTCCGGATATCTTCGCGCCGACTGCGCGATATCCATTCGGGGTGCGATTCTCCGAGTTGTAATATTCCTTACGTACATTGAGCCGCTTTGCACACTAATACTCAGATTACACTACAACAAGGCGGGATAGAAGCTATCTTCCTTGATTCTATGAAGGACCATGGGGTACGAGTAGATCGACCAAGTCGGCCGTCCGCGATCGAGATTTCGAAAGATACCAGGGAATTGTCAAGTCCTTCATCATACCCAGTCAAGGTGAGACGCTTTCGTCATTTTCTTCGGGTCCGCAAATGATGGCACTGCAGGTTACTGTGGAACATTTGGACGCGGCCGGTAGCCAGAACAGAACGGAAATCGTGCATGCCAAGTTCGTTGTCGGGGCTGATGGTGAGCACCCACGTGTATACCTCTTTATCCCTAACATTCAGTTATCTGTAGGAGCGCACTCGTGGGTCCGAAAGACCCTCGGAATTGAAATGGAAGGCGAACAAACTGGTGATTGGATCAGACTCGTGCCATCCTTCCGCAGCATGTCTGATCACACTGGACAGATTATATCTGGGGTGTCCTCGATATGGTACCAGAAACCAATTTTCCTGATATCCGTAACCATGCTATGATCAGTTCGGCGAACGGGTCTGCCATGGTCATTCCCCGTGAAGGCGAAACTGTTCGTCTCTATATCCAATTATCAGACACGGATGTTTTAGATCCGTCGACGCGAAGAGTCGACAGGAGCAGAATGAGTCCCGAGAAACTCCTTTCGGTGAGAATCTTGACTGTTCGGTTAACTCTGTCACATGATTGACACATGTCGGGCAGGTTGCCAAGAAGATCTTCTATCCATATGAATTGGACCCGAAAAATATTGAATGGTGGACAGTCTACATTAGTGCGTCCTTCCCAATACTTGACCGTTTCATCGTGCGAACCACTTCCCGTCAGTCGGGCAGCGTATTGCATCAAGCTACACCGTCAAGGACCGTGTGTTCATCGCCGGCGATGCATGTCACACTCATTCCCCCAAAGCTGGTGAGCAAATCGTTTTTTTTGCCTGGAATCCCCAAACTGAATTGTGTGGTCTAGGTCAAGGAATGAATGCTAGTATGAATGATACCCATAATCTCGGTATGCATATCTTGTCTCGTTGAAGGTGAACTGAAGTGCTTTCAGCGTGGAAGCTTGCACATGTTCTAAAAGGATGGGCCAGTCCGTCCCTCCTGAAGACTGTATGTTTTGACCTGGATTCCATCTTCGTGGATGACAATATCCGTTTCTAGTATGAAGACGAACGCAGGAAGTATGCGCAGGAACTGGTCGATTTTGATAAGGAGGCTGCGGCTCTCCTCTCTGAAAGACCATCTACAGAGACGGATGAAGTTGGTGTGTCTCGTGAAGTGCCTGTCGCGTTAGTATCCTATCATCACAACGCTTTGTTGATCCTTCTCTCACCTCTTGGTGGAACAGAATGTCCGAACAATTTGGACAATTCGCCAGCGGTATCGGGGTTCACTATTCTCCGTCTGCCATCGTGGATACCAAATATCAGCAATATTCAGAGAAGCTCGTCATTGGGGAACGAATGCTCCCCCATGTTTTCGTCCGTGCCGCTGATTTTCGTCCGATCAACATCCACGACATGCTTCCCGCCGACATTCGCTTCAAGGTGCTCTTCTTCGTGGGTGACTTAACCGAGGAGAGAATCGCCGAGCTAAACTCGCTTGCGGATGAGTTAAGCAAGCCGGCCAGTTTCCTGTGTAGATACAACGCTGACGGAAACGTCTCGGCTATATTTGACATCATCACGATTGCTGCGGGCACGAAAGAAGAGATCAACTACCTGACAGTCCCGCCAATCTTCCGTCCCCACTGGAGCAAGTATGTGCTACAAGTCCAGGTTTCGTTTTATCGTTAGTAGACTGATCACTCTCCCCTTTCAGAGTACTACTCGACGACACGGACATAATGGGAACCCAGGGCGGACATGGCTACGAAGAATTCGGAATTGATCCCGCTCAGATTACGATTGTGGTCGTACGACCAGACGGATATGTGGGAACGATCGTCCCCTCGAATGCCCTTGCAGATCTTGACCACTATTTCGGGTCATTCTTGATTAATCCCTTCCCGTCACCCTCCCCACACAAGGCGAGATTGTAACAAGATGCGATTCATCGACCTGTTTCGTAACTGATCTCGAGCAAACGCCATTTTTCTCATTTCATCCTGTCTCACTCCTACTTTTACATATTTACTTACCCTCTAGTTGATCTGAGTTAGAATCTCACGTATAGAGAGCCATACGGAAATATGACCCTTTAGGCGCAATGCTGGGCGAGATAAGTTTATCGTAGTGACGCCGAACGCATCGACGTTGGGGTAAGGTTAGACCTATGACATGTACAAGTACGTAACCAAGCCCACTACTATTTCAAGGACCGCTTCACATAAACTGGAAACACATTCAACTACCGGTATCTACACACTATCAGGGTGACGGTAATCAGCGCCTACGTATTTACCAAACCTATGAGAGACCCATCTCTCTTGAGCCGAGTCTCTTATTAGTCGAGAATAGCACCTTTTATAGGGTTTTACACATGTACAGTGTGCCAGTGGATTTCCAACGAACGCTGGCGAGAGGTCTTGTCGGCAAAGAAGCTTGTAAACCTGGACCGAGTCAGGCTCGAAGCCCCAGTTAGTATGAACCACCACAGGTTCACACATTCTCCGAGGCACTCTCCTTTATGGATTGCCAAGCATCCTCACTAGGGTCCACGTCCACCTGTTCGATACAACGACCGGTCAAGTACCAAAGCAAAATGAACTATGTCGCACACGAACCTTTTGCGTGGAAGACGACTCAGTAGAGTGTTCTGGCTGCCCGACACTCGACACGCCGGGCAACGCAGACAGCGCAAACCGGAACGTGTTTGTACCTTGAGTCACGTTCCGCGTGTCTCCGAAAGAATCCCGGGCATTCAGATTGGCAAGAAGGGTGTTACTGTATACCGAACAGACCGCCGTGCCAACGATGGTATTGATGACAGTCGTCGGAGAGGCGTATACCTGGGTTTGGATCAGGAAAGTAATTCGAGGGAGCAGTCACGAATGGACACCGACTAAAATGAGAGACGTAAGGGCGAACGCGGCTGTCCAGGTACCCGTGTTGACTGCAAACACGATAAGGCGTTGTAGCATGCGTGATGTCCTTGTGGGACGAGCATCAAGATCAAATGTGACGACGACAAAGAACCGCGTCATGCTTACCTGGGTAGTAACCGAGGAGACTTCCACTCGCAAGCGAGCAAGATCGTCATCGCGATTGCAATTAGGATATCCAGAATAGAAGCAGGAACGATTATCAACGTTTCTAGAAGCTGACCGATAGCTGCTCGGAGATTTGTTTCGGTCCATGGAATGTAGTATGCTTACTCGATATGGATAATGACCGAGTTCTGTAGCTGGCACAGTTTCGAGGGTACTGCAAATAGAGACAGTGGGCTTCAGCAAATTGCACTCTGGGTCAACGAATGCCACCGACCCGTCGGAAATATACAATGCCTTCGCGCAAAGGACTGAGATCATAATCATCAGTCACGGTATCCCTTAGTATGTGTCCCTCACCAAAGACAACTCACGGATACTGCATACTGATATGCCAAAATATACTATTGTTAGAATCCATGTCCCTCGTGTTCATTTGTTCTTACCGATCTGCATCACCGCGCAAATAAACTGCAGTGAAGCTGTTAATGTAACGGTGACCTCTGGTGTGTGCTAATACCTTACCCATAAGACTGGCACGATACAATTTTCCTTGGTGACTGTCGATGAACAGCTGTGAGTGATAGAAAACAGAGTTCCGGAGAGAGCCGCACATATAAAGATTCGATGGGCAAAAAAGCCTTGCACGGGTACCGCAACCAACGCCTGCATGGCATCAGCGGCCTGTCTGCGAACAGAGTAAAGCGTCTATACCGTCAGAAAAGGCTTGAACTGAGGCATGTTGGTAAGTGCTGAAAAGAATCTCAAGTATAAAACTCACGAAGACCTCACTGAAATGATAGTGAGGATCACACAGGGTTCTGGTAACAGATTACTCACGGATGTCCGACTAAGAGCGCATGTGGGTTTCGCAAACCGCCGATAATTTGTTTGTACGCTGTGCGATATATAATGAGTACTAAAACACCCAAACACTCTACATACTAAAACAATCTCACCGGTAGAAATGGTCAAACCTTCGTGTATTGTGTTCGCCGTCCTGTCGTGATCGATCAGCAAGATTACGACCTGTAAAAACTTGCGGGCATACCAAACGAATGCCACCTAAAGAAATAGAGAGAAGTTAAATCAATCATATTAGAGACTAAGTTTGTGATATCTGCTCACGAGAACTTTCAGGGAAAAACGATCTTTTTGATATCTGGAACAGAGAACCACTGAACTGAAGAATGTGTAGGTGGAACGTCGACCTTACAGAACGAAATATCGGAATCTGCGTGAATAGTAAGTATCATATCCTCCGCTGCTCCATTTGCTGATAGCACTCACGTTTGCATGCACACGAGACTGTAGAACGCTGTCGCCAAGAGAGCGGCAAATAAATACGGGCCATATATATCTTCAACTGGAGGGGAGGCTGCAGTGGACGACATCCTGCTAGCAGTGGCAGTATCGAGACCCGAGGTTGTAGTCAGAAGAAATGGGGGGCGCTGGGGGATGCTTGGAAAGCCGATGAGTGGGTTTATGTTTATAGTCGCCTCTAATGGTGTTGCCCGAAAATCTCATCGGTGTATCTTCGATCATCCCGCTCATCAGGCCGTGATCAACTCCGAGTCGGAGTCAAGCTGTCACGGTTTAACTCGGAGACCCGTGCCTTTGAAAAAATCTGTCACACACTCCTGTCAATAGCTGATCACGCAACTGATAACCCTGGGCGAGTCCGTGTGTCCGTCTGCGTGGGGATCACCTAGAACGTTGGTTTTGCGAAATGATGTGGCGTCGTTGACAAGCCCCCGACGCCACTCCATAGCAGCTTCTTGCATATTCTTGATGCTGAAGCTGATGGTCCTGACTCAGTGGTACAAACTC
>JBBPUM010000709.1:0-13647 GCA_038094695.1 Chiua aff. virens | reverse complement strand
TACGCGTGGCCATGTCGTCAAGGCGAGCAGTTGATATTGTGTGGTTTTTGACATACGCCACGAGATTGTCACCGAAGTAGGAGTTACCTGAACCTGGTGAGATGTCCCCGGGCATAGTCATCTGCAAAATCGATGTCAGTAAGAATTCGAGGGCAGTCGGCGAATCCACAGACATCGAGACCCTGGATAGCTGATAATGTGCTCATAGTAGCAGACCAATCCGACACCACAACTAGCCTTTCTCAACGCGCGCTGAGAGATATACAAAAGATTACTTACAACCCCGGAAACCAAACTCTCTCTTCAGAATATCGTTCATGGTCTTGTTATTGTTGCAGGCATAGGTGTCATTGATAAGGTCTTGGCGAGATGTTAGAACGCAGGCTACATCTAGAGTAAATGTTACTGACTGTAGCTGCACATGACAGATGCAACCCCAGCCATCACGGAACGCATGAAAGGATGTGCATAGATCTCATGTTGGGTCCTGTCGTTGACATTGGATGACGACTGGGTACGCATGTGTTCTTGTTCGCTGTTATGATTGGATACTTAGCGATCAAGGTCTGTCAGAGAACCAGGTAGACCTGCTTGTTAATAAAATGCTTGGCGGTCGCCTGGACGCCGCCAGCCTGTAAACCAAGAATGGTTTCATATGCAGCTTCTCCAACAAGGAACGGGTCAGCGCCGAAGCCTTCAAAGTTACGTCCACCCTGAGCAATGCGTGCTATATTCATCATCGGACCAAGGGCAAGGTTGATACCCTTTGCCTTGAATTCTTGGCCCATCGCTAGTCCACGTGCCCTGATCAAAGCACGATTCCATCTAAAGCAGAAGCGTTCAAGTACACCGAGAAGAAGGTGTATCCAGGGTAACTCACGTCGATGCAGCGGTAACTCCAGCCGGGAAAGAGCTGACTAAATTGGTGAAACGAATACCGAGGGCCGAGTCCTATCCGAAGCTCATTGAGTAGACAGTACCAGGGTAGCAGGGACAACCAACCTGAAGACAAAGACCCGGGAAATCGGCAACTGGGGGGGTATTTCCGATACAGGGACCGCTCGCCCAACCGACACCAGTGGTAATGCCAACCTTTTGCTCGATCGTATAGCCAGAGATCTATCACGATTACCCAAGTCGAATATCAGATGTACTAGAAGGTGACGTTGAGCATATAAATTGACACTAACCAATTCTCGAGCCTTGGAGTACGCGATGGACCACGCAGATGCAAAGTCCGGTATCACTACTGGGTCGGCGCTGACAGGAGGAGGAAACAATGGATCAGTCTTGCGGAAGACTGGTGGCTCAGGATGGAGCGTAGTCGAGGAACTGGAGCTGGAACTAAAATGTGAATGTGTCGATGACAGAGGCAATAAATCAGACGAAGGATCGCCGTCGAGTGCTAGGGTGCATGACACAAAAAACAGCACAGGAAACTTTAGAAATTTCTGTACCATCTCAATCCGGGACGTAGAAGGAAGAAACTGCGTGGTTAGTAGAACGCACTCTTGTCGACGTGGCCCGTAAGGGTCACGCACTGCCCATCATTGATGGTGAGGTATACTGAAGCCAAACAAACCTGACCTTACACATTCGGGGAGAACCCTCACGCACTCAAGGTCCTGGTTTCAAAGGGCTTGATGGGCCACAATGAGTCAAGGTAAATTAATCGACTCCGTTACGTACCACTATATCAAGGGCCCACAAGAACACCACTGATCAACATATAACACAGCATGCAATGCTCCATGTCATGATGTGTCGAGGATCAAAACTCAGCCGCCGAGTCATACCACTGAGGCTAAAGGCTGATAATAAGTCAGAATTCATAGACAAAGACACAGGTGATAGCACATGACATCGTGCCTGAGATTGAACCACGTACACAAAAGGATGGACCCGGAACAAATTAACGACCTGGTATCACACAACTACGGTTTGATGGTGGGCATCCAAGTGTGAACGATCTCCCAAAATGAGTTACAATCCACTTGTTGTAACTTCCCCTGCAAAAATTCCATGTCTCGTGCGTCGGCTACGCACTGCCATCTTTCAAACGGCGTGGCAACATGCGAGTGCAAAGTACTAATTGAGGGGTTATGTTCACAGCCCCTGCTCAACGCGGCGGTGTCGTCGACTCTGTTCACAACAAGTTGAACAGCACTAGAAACAGAAAACGGTCGGGAATTTGTGACGCACGGGGAACCAAAGAATATACTCACCGCTCGCCAGCGATGTTACTCGTTCAAGTCCTTTGCGACCCTGCCCTCCAACAGCTCCACAAGATTTCGTTCTGCCCATGGCTCTGACGCTGACTCGCAAATCGCGGGCTCCAGGTGTATCGCGAAGCAATCAAGCAGGGTACACGACTTCAAGGTATACATCTGTGGTAGATGAGGAGTTGTAGACACCTGGAAAGAGAGAAGTGTGTTGTCCAACAGTGGTTGAGACACGTTCAAGTTGGCCGTGAGCGAGGTTGAAGCGTCTTCGGTGGAATATCATACATCTCTTGTGATTTTCGGGTGGCTCTCGAACCTTGTTACTGTTTGCCAGTGCTTGTCACTATTAATATTGTTGACGTCAGTGTGTGCCGACTGAAAGTTGGTTCAAATAGCAGCCTTTGCCAACATTCCTGGGTCCTCCGGCCCCTCAGAATCCCTGCGGGATCCGTTGTGCTCTGAATTTCCCCACATGGACTCAAAAGTCCCAGTGTCAATGTGCCCACAACATTGCAATTATATCAAAGCTACTAGCTTACATGGAGATATGGCCTGAAATAGAGAGCTGGAATTGTGAATAATTCCTATGGATCCAAACGTGGGTGCATATAATGAGGAATCTACATGATGGACATAGTGAGCATACTCATGGTCCTAGTGTCAATGACATCAAAGGGGCCCTTCTACACTACCACAGTGATGGCACACCATCCACAATGGCACTGAGAACCAAACCTGATCTCCATGGCCAGCAGGAAGTTGCTGATTTTATCCACAGTTCTGAGAGGTCTGGAATAACACTGAAGCAAGTATGCTTACCATCACAAGAATTCTTCTGCTTACAGGTTGGGATACCTTGTTTATCGGGGGTAGCTAAATGGGGGGTCAACTGTTAGAGTGTTTTATAACCACCAATGACATATGGGAGCCACATGATTTTGGCCTGCTGTGCCTTGGGCCCTACCAGAGGCGGTGTTTTGCGCTGCAATTGAAGTTGGGGCAACCTGTCTCTTTCGAGGCCACCATCTGAACAGACATGCAATCTTGAAGCTGACATGTGGTTTCCTTGCCAAGTGTGTCACCCAGGCTCGCTGAGGTTACTGTAAGATATGTCTGTCTATCAAAAAGAGAATGCTCACTCATTTATGTTTCTCCATGGTAACCACAGAATCATGCTGCTCATGCAGTGGGCTAGATCTAGGTTGCACATGTCTTCTAAATGGACAGGACAGAAAACTCCTGGAGCTTGAAGATTGATTAGCTGGACCCTTGTTCCTCCTCATGGTCAACTTGAACCACGTTTGAACCTGTGGAAACTTGAGCTTCTTGAACAGTCTGCCAGTGGTTGTAGTGGGACTTTGTTCTGGACACGAGTTGGAGGAAGAAGCCTGAGGCAGCAATATGGATGACACAGGATGGGAAACCTCAAGCAGTTGTGCCTGATCCACATGAGGGTGATTGGGGAATCCAGGGGATGATGGCTAAAGAACTGTCAACATAGGCACAAAAAGAGCGATGCAACCACAAACCTCATCATAGTCTGACATGGAAGTGGGTGCAAGATCTGGAGCGATCAGAGATATTTCAAGCTATGAAATTCTGAAAATAGACCAGAGACAGTAATAGGTCAACTTGTACCTTGAAGAAATCGATGCCTTCGCCTTGCAGCTCCTCATGATTAATAGATGCCTGAAGATAAAGGGATGCAAATAGATGGTTTAGATTGTGAGTTTCCAGCACTGCATACGCACAAATACTTACTTTGACAAACGAGTCCGGAAGGATAGTTGTGAGGTCACGATTAGAAACTTTCCCGTCACATCGTCCTGCTGCAAGGTAAGTATTACAGGGAGAGAGTGCAATTGAACATATTTCTTCATCTTCCTTGATGACAGGACCAATGCGAGAGAGGGTGGATACATCTAGAAATGAAACAGCATTGTTTGCAGTGCTGGCAGCTATAAATCTCCCATTGCTGGCCAGAGAAATGGACTCAAGACTAGGACCGTCGATCACCTGTGACTCAGCAAGTTGAATTCCTGTCAATACATCGTATGACTTGACCTTCTTGTCTTCACATGTGTGGAAAAGTCGCTGTCCATCACTGGTCCATACAAGCTGGGTGGCACGATTCCCTGTTGCTGTCCTGGTGTCGATGGTGACCAGTCTGTCACTGTTATGGCTGTTGAAGATGCTGATTGGGCCTTTCCATTCACAGGTGGCAAGTTGGTCACCATTTGGAGAGAACCAGATGGTTGCAACAATGTGGTTGAGTTCGAGCAGGCCCACAAGTTGCTCACCTGTAGCAATGTGCCACATGCTTGCAGTGTCTTGAATGGTTCCCATTGCAATCTGACTGGCATCAGGTGACACATCTACAGCCATCACATCATTTCCACCTTCTACCTCAACAACTTTCTCTTGTGAGTCCACATCCCATATGAACGTTTGGTGGTCAAGTGTCATGTAGATGATCCATTTGCCATCCTTTGATATTGAAATGATCCCAGTATGTGCAATGTTTGGTCCCATCTGTTTGTCCACTTCCCAACTGTCCATTAAGTTGAATTGACAAACCCCTGTCCGACTGCCACAAAAGAGGTGGTTGTCATCCATGGAGAATGCCATTGCCACATATCCTCCTTTATGACCGCCCACATCAAGAAGCATCACATGATTGCCTAATTGAAATGTTAAGGTGCCTCATCACTCCTGTTAATTCCTACCCACCTGGCTTGGAGTGCAACATCACAGGTGTAGTACACAGTATGCAGCTTGAAATGTCAAAGAGAAAGGTGTATTGGTTCATGCCAGCTCGCCCAGTCACCTTATAAATATGTTTCCCTTTCAACTTCTTTCTCTTGCAGGCACCTCATGTCTTGCATTGCTTACTAGGCTTACTCAGCCCAGGTTGCCACTACTATAGTTGGGGACAAGCAAACCCCACCAATTTGGTAACTTATTGAGGTGAATTTTTTATGCCAACTAAACATGTTTGGATCAATGAAATATGCTTAGAAACACACCTCTGAAGTTTTTCCCACAACATTTTTGGCTGCCAGTGGCCAAATTTTTAGACAAAAGTTGTAGTATAGTTGTTATCATCTAAGGGTCAAGTCTTCAATTGCTGCCATTGCTCATTAAGACACTTGGTGGTGTTATTTCTGTTTGTGGACAGCCCAGCCAGCAGCTTTTCCTGTTAGTCCCAGCCAGTAGGCACTCAAAAAACAATAAGAGTAATTAATAAACTGTCTGATCACTTCAGTGGGAGAAATTTCATTCCAAGATAGGTGAGTTATCAACATTTTGTCTTTTAAGCATCCAGCACTCATTTCATTCTGCTGCCTATCTCTTCTACTTTCCATGCAGCCTACTCAGGATCCAATCTGGATCACAACTATTGAACTACCTTCCCTCTCAACCATCTCAGCAAGTTTCTTCCCAAATTCTTCATCTTCCAATATCTCTCACCTGACCTCCTCATCCATATCTGAGTTGGACACATCCCTGCCATCTGAGTCTTTATAAATTGCCTTGAAATCAGTTTTCAGACCATCCATGACACTGATGGTAGGGTCTTCATAGGCTCCTTCTGTATCAAACTTGAGCTAATTCAAACTACTTGTGCCCACAGTTGTACTAGTAGTATTGTCAGGAATTGCCTCTTAGGTTTGACCACAGAGCCGAGTTGTCTTTTCCTTGGTTGACCACATGACACTGTAATTTGTGAGTATTAGAGATATGTAAGCCCCTTTTTTTCTTCTATGTTTACATAGACCTAGTCTCTCCATTATTTGGAGCTAATTGCTGTTCAGCAAAAGAGATTGATTTCATATTTTTCGAAATTTTTAGCTATTTTTTTAGAGGCCCAGTCAAAATTTGACTAGTCACTTGTATCATAGATATACTTTTTTTGTGATCTGCTCATAGAATCATATTATATGGACCCCAAATATGTAGTCTATATGCTACTTAGCTAGTATGAACTGTTAAATGTGGTCATTAAGAAAAATTGTCCTTTAAATTAGCTATACTATCATAATGCCTTTTGCAGGATTCAAGTTGGGGCTAAATGTTGTCTAGAGTGTGAAGATAATGAAGCCTTCAAATATAGTATATTAAAGTTTAGAAAATGGCCATATTTGAAGTTTTTCAAGGAAAAACATGAAGATAGAAATTTAAAGTATACATGTGAGTGTGTACCAACTGAAAACTGACTCTACAAACTAAGAAGTATAGTTGACATACAAACATACACTTAAACTTCAAGTAATGTGTTTAAGTATATACTTGGATTAAACATTAAAGGCTACATTCTTGATTATCAAGACTTATTGTTTACATGAACAAAAAAGTCAAATCAGAATCTTCAAGTTTAGACCCACATTTAGAATATTGTCAAAACTAATTGTTAAATTAGCATGTGATCATCACCTGATCTCTGTCTACTAGATAGGCAAGTGCTATGCTGAAGTCAAACAAGCAGAGATCAGGTGATTAGATTTGTTTGTCATTAATTTTCCAAGTTTCAACAACATTCTTAATGTGGGTCTAAACTTGAAGATTTCAACTTTGTTTTTTGTTCATGCCAAACAATAAGTAGCAACAGTAATGTAGCCTTTGATTAAATTTGAAGTTTAATCCAAGTCTATATATACTTGAAAACAACTTGAAATTTAAGCATACATTTGTATGCTGACTATGCTTTGAGTTTACACTATGACCAACATTTAGTCATGGTACACATTCATGTTATAGTGCATACATTAAATTTCCACCTACATATTTTTCATTGACAAGACTTCAGTCTATACTTGAAGCATTATTTTCACATTCTGGACAATGTTTAGACTCAACTTAAATTCTATAAAAATGTGTTATGTATGCTATTCAAATTTTATATATACTTCACTGTATCCATCACTACAGGAAAAGAGACAGAAAATACTAGAAGAAACCTAAGACAGAATCTCCATACTTAACAATTTGAATACCTTCAATATGTACAGAGCTAGATGCAGAACATGAATGCACATCATTATTATCATAGACAATAGAGATGGTACATTCAGCTGGTGTCCATATTTGTTTGAGTGTAATTTTATTTATACAAGACTAATCAGTGAGATTGGCTAATCTGGCACCTCACCCTTCCAGTGGCACCTCCTTTTTTCTTTCTCCACTAGCAAGGCTTTAGGAGTATGGGACTAGCCTGTTCCTCCCTAACCTTCTCATTGTCTCACTAGGTGGGCTTCTCATTTATTTTTATTCTCTACTTCTCATGGTCTTGATAGCACTCCATCTATTACTAGCTTTTTTGCTCACCTGTCTCTCCTACACCCTGTTTCTTCTTTGCATATCATCTTGCATCTCTCATGTCTTGTTGTGTAGTAGCCTTTTTATATTTATTCACAACTTAGGCCACCAAAGCTGCATGACCCATTTGTCACTGGCTTCATGTCTTGGTGTCATCTCATCCTCAAAAAGATTAGCAACATTATTATCACCCAAGTTATTGAATCTAGAGTCAGTATCAGTCCTGATATTGGCAAAAAACATTTTCTAATGATGCTGGCTTCAACCTATAATGATCAATTATCTACTTAGTAGCTCAGAGTGTCTTTCAGTCTAGTCTTCCCTCTGGATATGACATGGCTCTGTAGAAGATGAAAATTGAACCTGACCTTGCAGAAATTGTGTGTATGTTTGCTTTTGAGCAGGGACAATGTGTCTCTTCACTACTAAGGCATAAAGAATTTGGACAATAAGATTATGCTTCAAAAACAGATAAACTATGCTGGAGTCAAATGACTTAAATCCCTTTGCACATATATATATGAATGGATGGGGAGCCTCATGGTATAATTTTGGCAGTTGTGAGTCCTTTCTCAGTGAGCTTGGAGCTTCTCTCAGTAAGTTTGGAATACTTCTCAGTTGAAATATTGCCAATAGCCTGGGGACTTTGACACTAAGGTCAGTAAGGATCATGATGTATGTAGGAGAGTTCACTTCATCTGGATTGTGGAAATTACACCTGCTCTCTATAATATAGTTCTAGTTCAAGATAAATATTTGGGATATGTGTTAGGACTTCTTAAAGTACATCAGAATCATCCTATTGATCCCTTGCTAGTTATAAGAATACTAGTGCTCATTTGCTTCTAGTGCTCCTCTGTGAACCCTCATAACCTACATGGAATCAGTAGTTGAGCATATACAACTTAATGAATAAGAATCTGTGTGTGTGTGTGTGTGTGTGTGTGTGTGTGAGACTAAGACATACAATACTTAGCTTAACTTCAGCTTGTGATTCTGTACTTATTTTATGTTGGAACTCATAGCTATTTAATGTTAGAAGTTAATACACACATCTTCAAATTTATCCTTGACTTTGGAATAATCTTAGAGATCCTAGGATATGTCTCCAAACATAAATTATAGAAAATTAACTACTGGTACAACTTGTAAGATCACAGTTGTCTACTGACTAGACTCTTAATAAAGTACTCTTTGCTTCAAGCAAGAGTAAAGAGGTCTTTTGCGATTAACCAGAGAAGGTGGCTAATGAGTTCACCATATTTTTTAATCTTAATTGTTCTATTCTTGATCGTAACACCATTGGTATCTTCAAGAATACTATAGCACATGACAAAAATAGCCTCAATGGATAGTTGGGACAACTCTTAGAGTGGTCTAGTGTGTTCATAATAGTAATGTACACCCTAAGATGGCTTTCTACAACTAGGCTTAACAAGTTTAGTAGAGTTCTAGCAAAAAATGAGACCTTGAGAGCAAATCTCTATCTGAGAACTGCAAGTACTTGTTCTTCTTTTCTAGAGCTATAAGTCAGTACACTATACAATTTATACTTGACAAGGATGAAAACATCTATCACCTGAGCATGGAACTTTCCATATTCAAGTCAAGAAAACCACCTGTCTATAGTAGATATTTAGTGCCCATTCAAGTTGATTTCAATAAGAAAAACACATACAAAGATTGACCAAATGTGATGATATTTTTAGTCTTTACAGCCCTTGTAAAGTTCACATCTATCAACTTCAGATCTAAGTATCCTAACTAGTCTGGTACTAGAAGTGCTTAAATAACAAAGATCCATCTCTACTAACCCCAGTAGACAGATTGAACTACAAGGCTCATTAGCAGAATAATATAGTGGATGTCACAAGATGCTCATGTACAAAGATGTCCTAGCAGGGAGAAATGACCAACCTTTAGCATGGTTAATGTAAATAGTACTATAGTACTCAAACTGGGTTCTTAGGCTGGCCAGGGTAATAACTAATAGTTAAACTTGGAAAAATGTTTGGTGTGATAATCTGTTTGACATGTAAACTAAGAGCTTCATTGAGGGAAATAACTTGCAGCCTCAGTATATTGTGGTTTATCAGGGGGGTAGACAAACTTGAAGTATATCTTGTCATAGAACTCATGCACTGACAGCTTCTATACAGCTTTGATAAGATAGACATTAGTGAGATTGGACTCATCTGGTTTGACCTTTATCTTGTTCCTCTCTTAACCTCAATGAGTCAAAAATAATTACAGGTCAATTGAGAATTAGGTTCACCTTATTATCATATATCAGTGTATTCTCTAGTCATTCAAAGAACTTGTAATGAATCAGTAAATCAGTTCTGTATAGAGCTTTCTACCACTTGTCTGTAAGATTTTCCAAGCCTGGGTGTTCTTTCACAGCCTTGAAGATTATCACAAAAGAGAGTTGGTAGATCTTAAGGATTAGTGAGAGTTGGTGTAACCCCAGTGCTATTACCCCTATCCACTAGGATATAGGTGTAAGTAGCCATTTTTTGACCCAGGAACCCAATCCATGTACCTAGATTTATTTATCTGAATAGCTGGGGTCAGTTTCAGGACTTGTTCTAGATCAGTCTTAACAAATTATTTATGTATGTGATAATGATTCCCACATAATTGAAGCTTAGGTATATAGATATGAAATGTAGATTGGATCTGTAGTTACCTATCAATCTAGTTTCTAGTGAGATCAATCAAGAGATTGACAAGATATGTCTCAATCAAATCAACTACACACACAAATCTCAATTATTTATTCAATCATAACTCCTAGTCAACCCAGGCTTAGACATACTGATAGGAAATACAGCTACCTATAGATCTAATTTTTAGTAAGATTGGTGCAGACCTGGACAAGATATGACCCATGAACCAATAATTATTAATTATTTGGGGTGATCAATTTCACTATGGCTGATGATATGAGAATCATGCTTAACTATATAGGGATATTTTGTAGTGTTTACTGAGGGCTATCTACTGACCAAATAATAGATTTGACTGAGATGTGAGCCAGACCTTAGCCTTAGAGAGTCTAGATCAAAAAAATCCCAGGGGTATAGATGTGCAGGTAAGCATACCCAATATTACCCATATTCTTGAGTGGTAACCCTGACTTGTGGATACAGCCATAGATACCTCAGAGTTTACTATAGTCAATCTCTAGTAGGTCTAGCTACATATCCTAGTGAGAATCCTAGCAGGGAAGTTGTCTCAGAAGGGAAATCCAGTTTGTCCTTAGTGAGTCATAGATGTATAAGAGCCCTTCAGACTCTTCTAAGTCATATTACTTTTCACTTAACTTCTTGTTTGAGGTGGTGACAATTATCACAAGAAAGTGGGCATAGTCAGTATTAGAGGGTGCCTCAGGAAGAGACATAAGTTGTAGAATTTTGTCTGATTTCTAATGTTCTTCTTGAGTAAAGGGATTTGGGTCAACTTTGATGAAAGACATACATATTCACTACCTGAGATGTGGGGTTCAGATTTTATTTGACTGCTTATACTAGTATCACAGTCATACCACATTACATAGTACTAGTGTGTGTATAAACAATAGCAATGAATTGACACCTTTATCTTTTTATTCAAGTTTGTTCAAGTGGCTTGCACTTTTGTGGTGTGACCTGAGCATATATCATCATAATGCCATTGGTTAATGCAAAGTAGTTTATGCTGCAGCTGAATGCCACTGCATGCTCATGCTCTCCCTTCTGTGTCCCTGAAGAAGTGCCATCTCCTAGTACAGTAGTACCAACTTGAAGAGGATCACAGTGTCATGCTTCAAGCCACCATGAATATGACTCCAACAAATTATTCTTGCATTCTACTTCAACTGCTTTAATGCAGGCTACTCTACTTGAAGGTATAAGGATTTTTTTGTCCATGAGCACATATTTATATCCCCACTTCTCCTAAGACTCTTCTCTTATACTGTAATTTATACAGCATGTCATGCCTGTAAGTATTAGTAATAGAAAGCTCAGGCCGTTACGTGGTCCCATAATTTGAACAGCCACCACGATGTCCTTTAGAACACCAACTAAACATATCTTATCCGCTGCTCAATTAGAAGATTTCCAAGGCTCTCAGACACATACCAACATTGTCACTTTCATCGAACAACTCAACGAATCAGTTATCAACATCAAACTCTCGGACACGGTTGAGCTTATCGTGCGTCTTGCCCCTTTCACCTCCAAGCCAACGGTTAAAGCTGAGTAGAGGATCGATCCTATCCTCAAAGTATTAGATCGAGTAGAAAGCATCGCCGCGGAAACACCCCCGGTCGACAACAAAGCATCACGTTTTGGCAACCCTGCTTTCCGGGACTTTTACGACAAGGTGAACAAGGTGCGTGCCAGTTTTCTCGTCTTTTCCCTCCCGATGCGATGCACCCCTACAGCAAGCGTCTACCCTTCACGCAGAACTCGGCGTTCCCGAAGCGGCCACCGTCGAGCTACAGACTTATTTTGTCAACTCATGGGGTAACCGCGAACGCATCGATTATGGAAGTGGGATGGAACTCAATTTCCTATGCTGGCTGTGCGTCGAACCATCGTCCTGTTCGCATCTCGCACTCACTGTTGATTTGTTTAGATATTGCCTCAAACATCTTGGTCTGGTCGACGAACGCGATTCCAAGGCGCTTGTCATTCGCGTGTTCTGGCGGTTGGTGCATACCATTGGGTACAATGCATTGGCACTGAACTCCTTCGAGCTACATGCAAGTGATGCGCGTTCTCCAGTCGGCCTATTGGCTCGAGCCAGCTGGGTCCCATGGCGTGTGGGGACTCGACGATTATCATTTTCTCCCGTTCCTGTTTGGTTCCGCACAACTGAGGACAAGTGCAGGGCCGACCACCAAACGGGTTCTAGGGCACCCGTCACCCAAGGCGATTCACGTTCCCGAGATCGTGGACGAACTTGCGAACGATTACATGTACTTTGCGTGCATCAGATTCATAAATTCTGTGCGTATGCGATACACTTGTTCTCGATCGAATGCAGACGAGTGACTTGCTCAGATCAAGACCGCGTCCCTTCGATGGCATTCGCCAATGCTAGACGATATATCCGCCGTATGTGATCTGTAATATTTCACGTTTATCAGCCACTCACACACGTGTTCAAAGGTGAAGACGTGGGACAAGGTCAATGCGGGCATGATCAAAATGTATAAAGCTGAGGTGCTCGGAAAACTACCTGTCATTCAACATTTCCTCTTTGGCTCCATCCTCCCGTACACTGGCAGATCCGCACTCCCCTCAGAAACTTCTGAGCCACAGCGTGGGCACATACACGAGCGATGGGGCGATTGTTGCGGTATCCCTGTCCCGAGCGTGTTCGCCGCTGCCCAGGAGGAGCGGGCCCAAACGCGGGTGATCGAAGGGCCAGGGATACGACCTGTCCCATTTGACTAACGTTGGAAGCATGACGTTGTCAACATATACATGTAGTGTTTAGAAGTCAGAGGTTATTGCTATGTCATTTTTTGACAAGGTGTTCTTGATATGGTCGCCTGCTCGCACCCCTGAGGTGAGTGATTCTGAGTCCTGATTCTCGAGTGTTCTTTTATCGGCATTCGAACGGAGGCATCGCGCTTCTATCGTTGACCCGGGGATATAGGACCCTGGACGGCGCGAAGAAACCCCAGTAAGTCGACCCTGAATGTCCGCGGGTCTGCATACATACTTGACCACGTTGGATCGAGCCCCGGATAGACTTAAGTTTGAGGGTCGTCCGAAACACATGCGAAGGGGTGGCAACGAACGAGGCCAACCCACCGTTTGTCGACCGGAAATGAACGGTGATGGAGCGAGTGTCATCAAATGCGGCCTAGGTCGACGCCGGGTGAACGGAAAGTGATCACGCCGCACACGCGTGAGGAGCGGATGTCCGCAAGAGGGGATAGTGGGCTGCGCAGTCCACGTTGCAGCCCTCACCCTTGAACAACGCGTTCGTTGCCATCAGGTACAACTTGAACCCGCAGTTAACGTTCCACGTTCCATTTCTGACCATGAAATCATGAGGTACAGGAAGCCGACTCGTTGCATAGTTAAGGCTACAATGACATTTCATATGT
>JBBPUM010000708.1:0-13654 GCA_038094695.1 Chiua aff. virens | reverse complement strand
GGGTCTACTTTTTATGATACATTTGCAAGTAATTCAAGAAATACTTGGATTTCCAAATATTTCTAAGTATTTTATGAAAAACTGATGCAATTATAATGAATTATCCAAGGGAGGTTTTTCCTGATGTTCCTCCTCCGACTCTGGACCCCACCCTGATCCCTTCAGGAACACCAGTTCCTCAAAGCCATCTGCTACCCTCTTCATCTGGTGAGTCAGCCGGCCAAGTTTCCTGGACTGGGACTTGAAGATTTTGGTGATCTGCCTTAAGGCAGCTACCATCTCCAAGTCTCCAACTCCACTTGACCCCCCACTGCTCCGGTCCCCGCTTGTCCACACCTCAATTATCTCTACTGACTTGGACCTGGCCTTCTTCCTCTTTGGCCCTGTGTCATCCTCTGTCCTCTTCCTCCGCTTCTTCTCTGTCTCCTCCCCAGGCTGCTCACACTTGTGCTTGCCCTGTTGGCAAGCTGTGCACACCCTTCCCTTCTTCCCTTCTCTGGGCTTACACTCCATCCCTGCTGCAATGCACTGAGTGCATGGTTCCTGCGCCTTCACCTTGCCCTTGACCTTGGGCCTGGGCTTGGGCCTTGAAGCACTTTGCTCCACTCAGACCTCCTTGGCCTAAGTCAACTCTGTCAGCTCCGCATCATGTGATTGTACTTATTACTCACCCGTTTCTTGGCCGCCTCCTTGGCCTCCCTCAATTGCCTCTCCTCTGCAGCCTTCCTCACTTCCTCCACCCTTCGAACCCTCTCCTCCTCCTCTGCCTTCCTCTTGCCTTCCTCCTCTGCCTTCCTCCACTCCTCCGCTTCCCTCTGTGCTTTCACTCAATGCTGCCTCTCCACTGCCTTCACTGCGAACAGCTCATTGCTGTCATCGTCACCCTCCCTGAGGCAATCATTGGACCAGTTTTCGATGTTGACAAAGTTGGACATATTTTTAAAGAAAAGAGAAGTGAATGGACTCAAGGAGCACCCACCCGGACTTAGGGGATACTGTCATATCCCGGACTTCCATCTCTGATCATCTCCACACATCTTCACTTTGTTCCTCTTAGATTCTACTCCGCACCATCTTGGACTTACAACTCCAGTTACTCTGGCGTTATCCCTTTTTAGTATTAGTCTTCATTCTTGTACAATACCTGTGTCTCGCTTATGAGCACAGCTCTGGCTATGTTCCTGTCCTGTTTTCACTCCAGTTATGTCTCTCCTGATTTCCTATCTTACTCATACTTACAAATCTGCACTGCTATTTACTAATCTGCACTCAACTCCTGTATATAAACTCCTGTACTCTGCCCTCTGTATTCTTTAGTCTGAATATTAGTTTTATCCTCTCAATCACTCCCAATCACCTCCGACCTCCGAGACCTCGACAGTCTACCTTTACTCCCTACCCTTACTTGACTTCACTACTAAGTGTTAGTCTAACTCCGTACTCCGATCCCTGCAAATACTAAGGCAAGACTTACGACAAGGGCGCAACACATACATTGAAGCCAACACCTGTCCGATCCCAAGTAACTCCGAGTCTCGGAGTTACTACCCCTTGAATACACAACCCTAACAAGTTTTCTCAAACCTCTAGATCCCTTGACTTGCTGTCTATTGTTCTTCTACAAATAACTTGAGCCTGTAAAGGTTTGGTTGTTTCACTACCCTCTCTACCTTTATCTCAATCTATGGGCAGTCATGATATTAGTCATACCAAATTGAACATAACATGTACATCTCAACTACTCAATTTCATCAAGAGAAACACATCCACGAGTCAACTTCATAGTACCAAAAATTTTCTTAGGGTTAGTTGCAACTATGAATAAAAAATCTAAAAGGTTAAAAGTGATGTTGGAGGGTGACCTCACTTCCATCTCTAATCATCTCTGCACATCTTCACTTCATTCCTCTTAGATCTTATTCTACACTATCTTGAACTTACAACTCTGGTTAGTGTTTAAAAGTCCGGTCCAGTCTGGTTTTTTGGCCTTCTGACCAGGCAACTGGACCAGGACTGGTCCTAAGAGTCTCCTGAAGGCCTAGGACTGCAACTGGACCAATTAGGACTGGTCCTAAACAGTCTTTTTATCAGTTTCTACATATCATTAGCTACAAATTACCTCTCTAGATCATTAAATTCCAATCACAGCATTAATAGCTATGAGCATTTCTGGGTCAGATGTCATTTTAGGGGGTATGTGACTACATACCTACCCAGATTCACTTATATAAAATCACACAGTGAGTATCATGGCTTCTAGTAGTGAGCTGCATTATTCTATGCAGTGATATCTACATTTTATCTCTATAGTATGAGGGGGGGTAACCCCAAATTAACTGAGATATAAATATTTTCTGTATGGTATAAGAATTTTTGACATAGAAAAGTGGATTTTGAGTGATATGGCTCAAATAATGTCAAAGAAATCAGGAAAATTCATCAAATATTACCCCAGATGGTACTATGGATAGGGGTGCACCAGTTGCACCCAGTTGCCGGACTGGCAACTGCAACTGCAACTGGTTGGCAACTGGGGCAACTGACAACTATAGTCCAGTTGCAACCAGCAGTCTGGTCCAGTTGCCAGTCTTTTGAACAGTCCTAGACTGGACTTTAAAATACTAACTCTGGTTACTCCAGCATTACTTCTTTTTAGTCTTAGTCTTCATTCTTGTACAATACCTGTGTCTTGCTTACAAGCACAGCTCTGGCTATGTTCATGTCCCATTTTTACTCTGGTTATCTTTCTCCCAAATTCCTGTCTTACTCATACTTACAAATCCACACTGCTCCATTTACTAATTCACACTTTGACTCTCATATATAAACTCCTGTACTCCACCCTCTGTAATTTCCTCAGTCTGAACATTAGTTTATTTTCTCAATCAACTTCCAATCAACTCCAACCTCTGACCTCTGAGACCTCAACAGTCTATCCTTACTACTCTTACTCAACTTCACTATTAAGTGTTAAGTCTAACTCCATCACAGCACCTTAGGACACTTGGGGTTTCAATGATGATGATGATGCAGGTGAACCAAATCACCCTAGAGATGATGACCCAGGAAACAATGACAATCCTTTTGGCAATGATGATGAACCTGAGGATAATGACCTGCACAATGATGAGCCTAATGACAAGGACCCAGACAAACTCCTCCTACACCTTGCTACTGCTATCCACAACCTCGCTCATGCTACTCATTGCCTCTCCAACTCCAACTCTTCACTGTGCACTAAAGTCCAAGAACCAGACCAGTTTGATGGGACTGATTCCTATAAACTCTGAGTTTTCCTAGTGCAATGTGAACTCAATTTCTAGGATCACCCTAAGGCTTTCTGTACAGATTGCGCCAAAGTCACCTTCGCACAATCCTTCCTGAAAGGAATGGCTCTTGAATGGTTTGAGCCAGACCTTCTTCAACTCAATGATCCTGATGATCATCTGGACTGAATGGACAATTACTCTGCTTTTGTTCTCAAACTCCAGACTAACTTTGGTCCACATGACCCTGTCAGAGATGCTGAGCACCAGCTTGATAATCTTACCATGAAGAATGGACAACAGATCAATAAGTATGTTGTCAAATTCAACATGCTAGCTATGCAAGTCCGTGGCTATGGAGAAGGCATACTCTGCCACCATTTCTAGAATGGGTTACCCAACTATATTAAGGACAAAATCACACACATTGGCAAACCCAAAACCCTTGCTGAACTCTGTAGAATCACCCAAGCTATTGATGCATGTTACTGGGAATGCAAGTCAGAAATTAGTCATCAGTCAAAGCAGCTGACCAACTCCAGTCACAAGTTTGTGGATAAGTCCTCTGTGTCAACCTCCACATCCAACTCCAGCAACAACTCCAGGCACTTGAAGTTTAAGGACTCATCTGAGTCTAAAGGCAAAGGTGTCATGACTTCCACAGTTCCAAAGCCTGATCTTTTGTTGAAATTAGGCAAGGATGGCAAACTCACTGCTGAAGAATGCAAGTGCTGATTTGACAATAACCACTGCATGTTTTGTGGTAAATCTGGGCATGTAGCTAAAGACTGCTCCAAGTCTACATCTAGGGCAGCCAAAGCTTGTGCTACCAAGACTGCAACTCTGGATGCTAAATCCAAGCCCTCTAGCACAGAGGCAAAAAAATAGTCTGTGACCTCCATTGCTCCACACAGGCAGAAGGTTACATTGAACTAGCCATGCAAAGGAGCTATGCCTCAATGTATCTGCTCTTTCAGACCCTCATTCACTCATGCCCTCAGTCCCTCTAGTCTCATATGACATTCCTTCTTTCTCCATACTCATAGACTTCGGCTTTTCAGATTGTTTTATCGATACTACTTTTGTTAATGAGCATAACCTTCAAACCTACTCCTTACCCCCACTTCAACTCTGCCTCTTCGATGGAACAACCAACTCTGTGATTACTCAAGTGATCAACCTCTCCATACATTTCAAAACTAGTGATATCACTTCAACAATACTCTATGTCACATTGTTGGATGGATTATGTTCTCTTGTTCTAGGACACAACTGGCTGACCTGCCACAATCCATTAATTGATTGGGTTTCTAGCAGTATCTCATTCTGTGCACCAAGCATTCCTGTAAGGGAAGACTCGAATCAACTCTTAGATGTAAAAGACAAATGAAGTTGATTTCAAGTCTGAGGTTAGTTACAGAGAATGTCCTTACTTATATACTACTGATTATCGGCCGATTGACTAAGATGGAATGAGTCAGTGGGAAGACTTACTAATGATGATGGGAAAGTAAAGATAAGCGTGGGAAGGGTATTACTAAAAGGAAACGTCAGTCCAATGATAAGAGATAAGGTGTGAAAATGATAGATAAGAGGAAAAAGAGTTCTGACAAATACCCCCTTTTCAAGTTCGTTGTCCGCAACGAAACGTGTCACGGGAACTCGAAGAAGGAGTCATCGAATTTTTGATAATGCTTTCGGAATTCCTTGAAGTCTGAAGATTGGAAGACTGAAGAGGGCACGGGAAGAGGGATATCTTTGCACGTGGGGCATGTGCAAGGAGAATCGGTTTCAGGGGTGAGAATTCGAATGGACATCCCTGCAGGTCTAGGAGTGGTTGGGTGTTTTCGGTGAAATTGTTTTACTGCGTCCTGGGCGTGGGGAAGTTCTTTGTGGGAAATCCATTCATTTTCTTCTCATGGGAATCCTTTCCAAGAAACTAGGTATTGAATAGATCCATGGTGTACTCGGGAATCTATTATTTGTTCAATTTCATGTTCTTTGAATTGATCTAGGATTTTGGGAGGCGGTGGGGGAGCCTTCTTTTGGCTCGTGAATTCTCCTTTTACGTACGGGTGCAAAAGGTTTGCATGGAAGACTGGGTGTATTCTCTTTCATCCTTGGGGAAGATCTAATCGATACAAATTTGTTCCGATCTGTTCTTTGACCTTGAATGGTCCGTATCATTTATGATCTAATTTCTTTGATGGTCTTTCAGAACGGATATTGGTAGATTCAAGTAGTACAAGATCGCCTGGTTTATACGTAATAGCGGGGTGGGTGTTTCTGTCGTAATACTTTTTCATATCTTCGCGTGCATGTTCTAATGCGAAGATGGCGGTATCTCTATTCCGTTTCATTGTCTTTACGAACTCGTCAGCTGATTGGTTTCTTGCTGGCTTATTCGTGGAAATTCGAATCTCGGGATCTTGGCCGTAATTTAAGCAGAACGGCATGGATTTGGTGGCTGAAGAAGTGGCGTTGTTATGTGCAAATTCCGCCATTGGGAGCCATTCAGCCCAATCTGTTTGTCTGTGATTGATGTAGATCCTTAGATACTGTTCCAATTCTGCATTCATTCTTTCAGTTTGTCCATCTGTTTGTGGATGGAATGCAGTACTGGGATTTCCTTTTATGTTCAATTGTTCGTAGAATTCTCTCATGAACGAAGAGACGAAGTTTGATCCTCGATCGGAGATTACTTTCGTGGGAGCGCCGTGGAGTTTGAATATTTGTTCCACGAAGATCTTAGCTACTCCTTTTGACGTGATGTCCATGGTTATGGGAAAGATCTCGTCATTTTTGAGAATTTATCTATGATGACCATGATGCCATCTTTTCCTTCTGATTCAGGAAGGGGACTGATGAGATCTACTGAGATCGTATGCCAGGGTTGTGGCGGGACGTTGTGGGGCTGTAATGGAGTTTTTGTGGATTCGTGTCTTACTTTGACCTTTTGACACGTGTCACAGCCTTTGATGTATTTTTCGACGTCTTTTCTTAGTTCTGGCCATTCGTAGTTTTGAGAGATGAGTTCTATTGTTCTCGAAATTCCAAGGTGTCCTGAAAGAGGGTGATTGTGATGGTCTATTATGCAATTTTCTCTTTCGGATTCAGGTACGAAGGTTTTCATCTCAGTTGTCGATGATTGGACAAATAAATTTTCGGGAAGTAAAATGACGTTGTCGTTATCATCTACCCCCTTTTCAAAGTCTGACCTCCTGGACAGAGCATCGGCAGGGTTAGATTTCCCTGTGCGGTAAATTATTTTAAAATGATATTCTTGTAATTCCGTGTGCCAACGTGCCTGTCGGCGATTCAGATCTTGAGGTTTCTTAAAGAACTTGAGGTTCTTGTGATCTGTCCAGATCTCGAATGTCTCATGAGCATCTAATAGGTAATGTCGCCACTCTTTTAGGGCAAACATTACTGCTGCCATTTCTAAATCTGCTGCGTGGTAGTTTCTTTCCGCAGGTAATAGAGATTTCGAAATGTAGGCGACAGGGTGAAAGATGCCATCTTCTTGTTTTTGCGATAGGATCGCTCCAATACCCCGATTAGAAGCGTCCATCTCGACTTTGAATTGTCCGGTATTGTTTGGAGTTACCAACACTGGCCCTTCAGTGATGGCTGCCTTTAGCGTATTAAACGCAGTTAGACACTCTTCCATCCAATCCCAGTCTTTGTTTTCCGACGTTAGCGCATTAAGCGGTCGGGCAATCGCGGCGAAGTTCTTGACGAATCTTCGGTAGAAGTTTAGGAAGCCGAGGAATGCTCAGATTTCTTTTCGGCTGGTTGGCACTGGCCATTCTTTTACTCCTTTGACCTTAGATGGGTCCATCTTTACGCGATCTTCAGAGATTATGAGAACTAGATATTCTGTTTCTTGGGTCTCGAAATCGCACTTGGTGTGTTTCAGATAGAGTTTATTGTCTCTCATGATCTGAAGTACTTGTCGTATGATCTTTCTATGTTCCTCTAGATCTTTCGTGAAGATGAGTACATCGTCAATGTACACTAGAACTTTTCCGGAGTCTATTAATTCCCTGAATAGCTCATTCATCATGGTTTGGAACATGGCAGGGGAGTTTGTAAGTCCGAAGAACATTACTAATGGTTCAAATAAACCCCTGTTTGTTCTGAATGTGGCTTTCTATTCATTGCCTTCTTTCATTCTCACGTTGTTATAACCCCATCAGATGTCTAACTTCATGAAATACTTGGCATTCTTAATCTTGTCGATTAATTCTGCTATCAACGGTAGTGGGTATCTATTTTTAACCGTGATTGCATTTACTTTTTGGTAATCCTGAATTGGTCTCAGTTTCCTGTCTTTCTTCTTTATGAAGAAGAATGCCGAGGCAATAGGTGATTTGGAAGGTCGGATCCTTCTGCTATCCAGGTTTTCTTTTAGGAACGCATCAAGTTCCACTTGTTCCAACGGAGTTAGATTGTACGTTTTGCAATCTATTTTGTGTTCTCCGGGGATTAGCTCTATAGCATGATCCCATGGTTGGTGGGGTGGTAGCTCATCGAAGTTTTCCTTATTGAAGACGTCTTTGAACTTGTGGTAATGTGACGGTACAACTTCTTCGAATGTTCTCGAATAGGCTGCAGACTTTGTGGCTATGTCCAATGCCTGTGAAGCAGTTTCCGTTTTCCTCATGTAAAAGAGGCGGTCTCCATCTTCCATGGAGCGGAGTTCTTTTTCGTCTTCGTCATCTTCGATGTCCAGGAGTTCTGGAACATTGTGTTCTTCACATGAGAATGTGATTTCGTTCTTTTCCCAGTCTATGTTTGGGTTGTGCTTCTGTAGCCAATCATATCCTAGGTACATCGAATGAGTTCCCAAGCTGGTAACTGTGAGGGAAAGTCTTTCGGAATGTTCTCCTATGTGCAGGGAGACGTTTACGAAATCTGTGATTTCTCCTGAAGAGTTCATTGTTCCGTCCACATTGTATACTGGAAGTGGACGAGGGAGTTTCTCAGTGGGGATAGAGTATTTCTTTACATATTCTCTATCTATGGTGCTACCAGTACATCTGGAATCCACTAAGGCTTTCGTAGTTAAGGTGCTTCCATCAGCTGTTTCGATGGTAGTGTTCACTTCTAGTTGTCAGGCCGTTGATCTCACGGATCGGAGTTTGAACTTTGGTTCATTTTGTAGCTCTTTTAGGGTTATCTGAGCTGCAATCTCGTTCATTTCTTTAAGTTGTCAAATCAACTTTTCGGAGACTTCCGAGATTCTACTTTCGTGTACGAACATTTTGAGGTGTTTTACGCCTCGTTGAGTGTTCATTTTCCTTATCCATGGGGTTGACCATGAATCGACAGTGTTCAACCATGTTTTCCGGCTACTTCCGGTGCTTGTGCTAACCGGTTTGGCTTCCTTCATGGCCTCACTCTCAGATAGTTCCATGACCGTGGAAGTTCTAGAGTGGGTCTGCTCACATGCTTGGGGCTCTCGTGGTCCTTTCTCGCGTGTGAGTATTTTCCTTATTTGGGGCCTTTCGGGCGTCTCCCCGGTCGCTTGGGTTTTTACATCTTTCCTTGAATCCTTAGGTTCAGGCGTGGGCATTGTTTCTTCGCTTAAGACAGAGAATTTATTATATGTAGGACTAATAACAAATTGTACAGGTGACGGTACGGAAGAAGAAACTTTGTCCTTTGACGAGGTAGACGAACCTGTATCTACTCGTCGTTGCCAAAACCCTGAGCTGCGAGTTTCTTTACCAGCTCCTCTAGTTCTTCCACGTTATTGTACTGCAATGTGGTGTTGCGGATCTGGAGGGATCTCGCTTGCCTTGGCGCATATTTTGGACCGCGCTTGCAGTTTTCGCATGGGAATGCTCCACCGCATTTGAAACATTTGCCTTCTGATCAAAGGCGGTCTATATCCATTGGCGCACCGGTGCCGCTGGTGGTTCCCACTTGTGTCCTGGGGATAGGAGCCGGTGCTCCGGACACAAATGACTTGTTTTGGGGCTGGGAGGACCCCGAGGACTTGTATTGTCCGTTTGGGAGATGGATGTTAGGGGTGGCTTTCTTTTGGCTAGCCGGGCCGGTCCTTTGACGAGCGATCTCGTCAGCCTTGTTTCACTGAAGTTGGAAATGGTACGCCTTTTCATACCATTTTTCTATAGTGTTGGGAACAGTGTCCATTCCCTGAATTCTTTTCATGAGACCCATGGGGATCCCAGTGCTAAAGAACGCAATCATGACTTCTGACTGCATTACCTTGGTGATCTTCAGGTGGTGTCTGAAGTCCGCGATGAACTGATCTAGATCGTCCATCTTTTCTATTCGCTTGGTGGTCAGCCAAGCCATTGATTCTGCCACTGTGTCTGCATGGGAGAATGCTGCTATAAAGTCGGCCTTAAATTGGACCCATGTGCCAAATGAGTCATTGTCGATTGCTGTCTCGGTGCGATCATCAGCCCATGCTTGAGCCAATCCTTCTGTCATGAAAGATAGTGCGTAGGCTACCTTCTTATCATTGTCGCTATAGACGGCCTTGTTTACGAGAAGGTATGCACCAACTCAGTTTAGCCACATCTTGGCTTCCTTAGGGTTGCCGTCATAGGCAGCGGGGGCATTGAGCTTAAGCTCAGTTGCTTTGCTGCTTGACATTGGAGTTACTGTCAGCGGCGGAGGGTTCCTTGGCGGGTTATGAGGGGGCGGAGGCAGTAGTGGTGTTGCCTGGCGCGGAGGTGGAGACAGAGGGCGGGGGGTGTACGAGGTCTCTTGGAATTCTTCTTCTGAATCAGACACGTGTTGGACGACTGGTTCGGGGGTGCGGGGGCAGTGGTAGAAGTCAAAAGTCTCACGGTTTACGTAGACTTGTTCGGAGTGTTGGGGAGAATATACGAATTCTCCGTTTTCGTTAAAATAACTGTTTAAGTACGGTGTGGTGACAGTATGGTCTACGTAAGGTCCTCCTAACGGACTTCCTTACGGATTAGGAAAATGAAGGAAGGGGGATGATTGGATTTGTCAATTCCAACCATTGTTTTCTCCCGTGCTGTGAGAGAGAAAGGGTTCTTGGTGGGTTATTGCCCACGAGGTGATGGCTACTTGGTCTTCTTGTTTGAAGACGATGTAGATCGATGGTTTCTGGACGAGAACCAATAGAACTACGAAGAGGATCAAGAGGAGGGAGATCGTAAGGAAGGTGAATAAATCCAGTTTATTTTCTGGATCCAGTGTAACGGATGGGTTTAGAGAGACAGTTTTTTGGTCGGAGATAGGGACGGGTGGGGTACTGGTTGGATTTGAGGCGGAGGTATCTGGGTAGTGTTGCCGCAGCTCGGCTCAGCTCTGGCTCGGCCCGGTTCTTCGCGGCTAAATGTCCGACCCTGACTATGGCTTATATAATTCTGGCTATATACCAGCGTGGTCCAGCCCGGTTCACTGCCGAACTGGCGCTTAGCCGAACAATCGAGCTAGCTGACTCGAAGTTGACTCGAAGTCAACCTTGGTCGACTATCGAGTAACATGGGTACAACACAATACATGTAAATTGCGTACACGAACGAAAAAACACAAAATGAATACATATATGCTGACTTGGACGCCTGGACCCCATTACCCACTACTGCAATGGTTGCGCTCTTCTGCCCTTATGGGGAGGTTGTCGCAGTCATCATCTGAAACTCCATTAACTGCTGTTCAGAAGAATGAACATGTGACTTACGCTCGTGGGGGGTTATTGTCTACGCTGCAAGCCCCTTGTGCCTCCTGTGGTTCTTTCTTAATGGTGGTGGGTGACAACGCCGCGGGGAGGAGGATGGATCGAAGCAAATCGTAGTCGGGCTTCTGTGTAAATGAGAGGGAACGAGCATGGGAAAGGAAAGCTAAGAGTTCCGCCGGCAGCTCTGGGTGACAACCAAACCCGATCGATTCTTTCATTTGCTGAATAGATGACGAATGACATCGACGCTCACTGAGCCACAGCAGCGACCCACTGTAGAGAAACAGCAGGGTGTAACCAAGAGCTTCCAGATCGTCTCTGCGGCTCAGTTCAAGTCCAAGGTGACTGTTGATAGACGTGAAAGCCGGTGTACCGACAAGTTGGCCATGATCTTGGATTGGAATGTGGATCCGCGACGACGGGTGACGGTACTGCTTTGCAACACCAAAGTCGATCAGAAACGCTGTATCCTTTTGTTCTCCAATCCCCATGAGGATATTTTGAGGCTTGACGTCACGGTGAATAAAATTATGAGAATGAATATATTCCAGACGGGATACCTATAGATAGTAGATCACGCTTCAAATACCAGATGAATTTGGTAAAATAAGACTCACTATCTGCAATCCTAAGCCGGCAACATGGTGCAACTGGAATGCACCTGGGGACACTTGGCGTAACTTGTGTAATGATGGACCGAGATGGTCAAGGACCATGGCGCGGTAATCTCCTTCTCTACCAAACCAGAGAGGTCGGGGCAGTCCGATGCCACCTTGGAGCTCATTGAGAACCATGTACTCGTGTTCCAAGTAGGATGCTTGTCTGTTAGTGGGCTCCAGCTTGATTGCCACGAGTCGCTTTCCGATGATGTCTTGCGCACAACATACAGTGGCTGACAAAATAGCTGGGATTTAACATTCAAATTTTGCTCGCTTGTTCACTCACCATCAGACCCACTTCCTAGCACGTCCTGCAGTACATATCTTCCGTCAACACGAACTATATCTTCATTGACTCCCATGTTTTTTTCTAGTGTTGCTGAACGCTTTCCCAGGGTGTTGAAACTGGATTTCTGGTAACTTCACACCTGCTGCACTAATCTTGTGTTTAGTTCATGACTGAAGGCTCACCGATGCTCACCCGAGGAGTCTTTGTCCTGCGCAACGCCGTTGATGGGGCCTAAGGGCAACGGAGTTATAATGAGAAGGAAAACTCCGCCATCATGTTTGGGTCTTCGAAGTTGACAGCAGTGGCCGCCATACATCCGTGTGGGTTGGAGCACCCTATATTGGTAATCATTTCCCTTCGAAGTTCCCAGAAGGTCTGATCTGATGGACCTTGTGTAGCGCTAGTACTAGCGTCGAGATGCTATCGAGACCGTATCATCGCTCTCACCACAGTCGAGAGCATTTTTCTGCTCTCTTGTTCTTATATACACGGGTACGTCCGAGTCTACGAGATTTGTTTTTAATCTGGAAGTAAGCCTTCGATCCTAGCACGGTGGTTCAGCGTCGTTACTGCCTCGGTGGGCACTGGCCAGTGCTCGTGGTCTGTCCGAAAGGAAGCCAGGCATCGTACCTCAGAGGGCTTGGCCTTTCCTTGACCGAACTGGCGCACTAACATTTCATTTCATGACTTGCGGCGTAGCTCACATTGTCAGAAACAGTCTCACACTGATGTGCCAGATATGATGAGATCCGTTTTTGGTCCCTAGGTAAGCCCTCAGCCCGAGCACGGCCGTTCGACGCTGTTAATGCCTCAATAGGCACTGGCCAGTGATCGCGGCCTGTCCCAAAGGAAACCAGGCATTGTACCTTAGAAGGTTTGCCCTTTTCTCAACTGAATCGGCACGCTGACATTTCATTTCATAAGTTATGGTCGCAAGCGAAGAACGGCAACAGACATTGGGTTCAAACATAGTTTTTGGCGTATCGTAAGTCTTATCGCAGCTCACGTTATCAAAAATATTCTCACACTGATATGCCAGGCATGATGAGATTCATTTTGATCCCTAGGTAACCCCTCAGCCCGAGCACGGCAGTTCAGCGCTGTTAATGTCTTGATGGGCACTGGCCAGTGACCACGGCCTGTCCCAAAGGAAGCCAGGCATTGTACCTTAGAAGGTTTGCCCTTTCCTCAACTGAATCGGCGTACTGACATCTCATTTCATAACTCATAGTCACAAGCAAGGAATGGTCACGGATGTTGGGTTCAAACGTAGTTTATAACAAATCGTAAGTCTTATCGCAGCCCACGTTGTCAAAGACATTCTCGCGTTGATATATCAGATACAATGATTTGTCTTTCTTCCCCAGGTAAGCCCTCAACCCAGTGGGTCAAGGCTTGTCACTGCCTCCAGGGATACTGAATTCGGGGCCGAAGGGAGCATCTTATAAGGTTCGAATTCTCCCTGAGCTGGTACACTAACTTTACTTCTCATGGGTCGTGGTCGCAAGCGAGGGACTACAACCGATTCCGCCAATCCAAACCTTGCTCGACCCGCTCGTTCCCATCAGCTCCCCGCCCGTTATCGTGGTGGGACTGCTGCCGAACAAGATGGCGAATATATCGATCCAACTCCTGAAGGTGGTTCCTCCGACTCTTCTGACGATGCATCACAAAGTGTGGACACTCGACACCCTCTGAACTCTACCACCGGGACTCTGGCGACAGCTATCACCGATCCACTGGTCACCGA
>JBBPUM010000707.1:0-13662 GCA_038094695.1 Chiua aff. virens | reverse complement strand
ACACGCCAACTTGCCTACTTCGCCAGCTTCTCTGTATTTGTCAACTTGGGTGGAAGTATTCTGATCATCATTCTACTCTTGTCAATGACCCCGCGGTCCGATATGCACTCTGCTTCGTACATATTCGGCGCAGATGGCCTAATCAACGGGACAGGGGGCTGGAACAATGGCGTCAGCTTCCTTCTTGGGTTGCTCAGTGTCCAGTGGACCATGACTGGATATGACCTCACCGCTCACATCTCCGAGGAAGTCCGTCATGCAGCCTCTATCACACCAGCAGCCATCATGATTGCGACGGTTGTTACAGTGATTGTCGGTTGGCTCCTGAATATTGTGCTGGTTCTTTGCTCTGGACCGTTTGGCAGCCTCCCTGGCCCTTCGGGGTCTGCATTCCTCACCATCATGGTTTTACGCTTGGGGCGTCCCATTTCCATCGTCATCTGGCTCTTCGTTTGCTTGACCGCTTTCACTGCGGTACAGTCAGGCATACAGGGCACCTCTCGCTGTATCTACGCGTTCAGTCGAGACCACGGCCTTCCTGATGGTGGATTTTTTGGACACATCAACCACACTACAAAGACCCCACTGCGAACTGTCTGGTTGACGGTTTCCCTTCAGGCTCTTCCCCCACTCCTCTTCCTAGCAAGTCCCGTCGCTGCCAACGCCATTTTTGCTATGGCCACCATGGCCCAGGACCTGTCCTACGTCATTCCCATTATAGTCCGACGCGTCTTCCATTCCCATCCAGAAGTCAAGTTCAAGCCAGGCCCATACTACATGGGCGATGGCTGGCTAGGGGCATTTACCAATTGGTGGTGCACGCTTTGGATCTTCTTTATCTGTGTCCTGTTTTCGTTCCCCACAATACTCCCCGTCACGGCAGCAAATATGAACTATGCTGCACCGGTCACTCTGGGAGTACCTCTGATTACAGGACTGTGGTATGTATTGAGCGCACATCGCCACTACCATGGTCCACCCATTCAAGGAGTCGCGCATGCGGACGGGTTCAATGAAACTACCAAGGAGAGCCCGGAAGTCACGGTTGTGCCAGTGACCGTAAAATTATAGAAGACAGGTACCCAGAGCGGTATCGTCAACATCATGGTTCCTTTCAAGTCGATGTTTCCAGTGGCAGCAGTCACGTATTTTCTAGGTTGTGTTTCGCATCTTCAGTGTTACGTTTCCCAGATGGTACTTTTCTTGATTCATGTCTCAGAAATATATTGAATGATGCCATGGTGCCATAGTAAAAACGTACGCTATGTGCACAACAGAAAAAATCCCCTCTGATGTGTAGTCCTGTTTTCGTCGTTTTCGTCGTTTTTTGTCCTAGTTGCTCGTATACAGTACACACTTCCCTACGCGAAGTGTTCCATACGTTCGAACCAATACTATATACAACACGAGGTTGAATTCTGGCACTCGAGTTCTAATTTACAGGTACAAATTCAACTACACTAACCAACGTATTGCATGCGTCAATTGGAAGATCTGTCTTATTCCGCACCATGCCAATTCACATCAGAATGCACCTTTCGAGATCCAATAAGACACCCAAGCATCTGCTTCAACCTCTCCAACCGCCTGCATGTTCGCCATCGTCAAACTCACTTGTTGCGCCTTGCGAGTACTAAAGTTGGTCATTCCTGCTGCTTCGGTAGCACCCAGCCCAGCGCTGCGGATAGCCTGGTCCCCTCGTGCCAGCGCACGGAAGAATTCGAGCAACTTGATGGCAGGCTATATCAGGGCAGGTTCAGCCATGCGTTCTACGGTACTCATTCAAGTCGACTCACGATCTTTACCAAGTCGTCTTGCGACGCGTCTTCGGCCTTTTTCTCCAGCAATGCGAACCAGTCCCCAAAGGAGACGATCGGGAGTGCATCGTTACTGAATCCCTTGCGTTGGATGATAGAGCGTCTCACAAAGGAGATGATCTCTGCCCATGGCGCACCGCGAGGGTTGACGATATTGATCGCTGGAGGTGGTGCCTCTTTAGAAAACGACGCCTCCAGGATGGCAGATGCAACTTCTTCCTCCCGCAGCCACGAGACAACCTATATCACCTATAATGAGTATCAATGACCCTCGAACCAAATGATTGACAACTTACACCTGTAGATTCCGGTAGCACGCCGAGAGCAATGCTGGACTTGACAATGATGGGGAACCAATCGGTGGTGGCCCAAGCCCCACCTAGTCCACCGGCAATTTGGCCGATACGAAGCGAGGTCACGTGCAAGCCGCTCTTCACGATGATCTGGAATGTTCCTCAGTACAACTGAAAGAAGAATCAGGAAAGTTACGAGTTGTGACGCACCCGCTCAGTGACGTATTTTCCCTCCCCGTAGCCTGCTCCAACTGCAACGGATGGTTCGAGTTGAACCTCCTCTGGGAACGGTCCCTTCGAGTTATCCCACCCTTGTCCAGACCCAATCGACGACGTGAACAAGAAACGGAGGTTCTGGCTCTGGGGCGAATCCAAGGCAAGGTTTACCAAGTTCCGGGAAGCCCGGATGCTGTCTTCAAACGACGACATCGCCAAGTTGAAGTCCAGGCGCCAAGCGTTGTGGATGATCAATGTCACAGAATTTTTTATCTGAGAGGGATACGTCAATAGGCGGCACTTTGGCATCATATGAGACTTACTTTGTCGTACTGAGCTGGAGACAAACCACACTTCTCTAGAGATGCATCAGCTTCGACATAGGCGATCTTGTTGGAGTCCAATAAGTTCACCGGCAATCCCCGGTCTCTGAACGCTGCTTTTTGACGCTCCTCGATCGATTTTGTAGAGGAGGGGCGATTGAATGCAAAGACGAGCCGGACTGCAGAACTTTGGAGGAGTTCCGCAAGAAGGAAAGATCCAAGGCCGCCTGTAGATCCAGTAAGAAGCACCACAGCGGGCTCGATCGATCTGCTGCTGGGTAATATGCCATCAACAGGGCCAGTAAGGCCTGCAGAATACTTTTCGATCATGGCATTGATGGCTTGCTTGTGTTGTCCTACCAAGTCCGCCGGGTGTCCCGCGCCACTGCCGCTTACGAGTGCGGCAATACGCGAACTGAGAAGCCGGATGGTTGGGTTTTCAAAGATGATATTGGGGGGGAGGTGAGGAGCCATCTTTTTTATTTCTGGATCAGGTGACGTTCGTAAAGCACCCAATATCCGGTTGCGAAGGTACGTGACACTTAAACTGTAAAAAAATAAATACTCGTAACTCAATTTCATTTTCAACTTTGTATGTGAGATTGCATACCTATCAAAGCCTTGTGCAAACAGGTCGGTGTGAGGATCAACTTCGCCATTAGAGCTAATTACACGAGCATGTTCCAGCAACCACGGTTCGAGGACCTCACTAGTCCAAGTGGCTGGACCAGCTAAGCCCTCTGGAGACGCCGAACTAGCTTCGACTGTTTCGTACCTTCGTGGTCTCTTAGCGCCCATGTCCACATACTGACAACATAAAGACTCACAAAGTGTTTATCTCTGCATCGTAAGCTTTAAGGGTAGCTTTACGTTGGACAGTCCCCTTGGGGGCACGCAACATCGGCTTGTCAGCACTGGTAATCAGAATCATTTCCTTGAAGATGCGACTGAATGCTGGAGACGGCTTGTTGGCCTCCTCGATGACTGGCCTTTGCTTACTTTAGCGAACCTAATTTCCTCTTCGTGTGGACAATGATACACATACCAGATCTGATTTCTGAACTCAGCTACAGACTTTTCGTCGTTGACGTCGATCGCAGAACGAGGTTCAATAAGAACGCCAACTTGATTTCGCTCGCGTCCAAACATAACGACACCTTGCACCAGTGGAGACGACCCTATGATACCTTCCATAGGTGCTGGGACCGTCTTTTCACCAGAAGCAAGAATGATGACGTCGTCAACTCTTCCAACGCTGTAACAAACGATGATGAACAAAAGGGTTAATCCAGATTCGTAAATTAACTTACATCCTCCACATATCTTTGGTCGGATGCTTTACAAATACATCTGAGGTGGCGTATCCTTTGACATCGGACATGTTCTCTACCGCCATGATCTGCGTTTCGGTGGACTTCGGAAGTCTATTAGCATATGTAGAAAAAAGTGCTCGCGAAAACCATCTTACTAAGACCTGCAATTCGTACGTGTCATCTTCTTGCGGCGCCCATCGTAGTTTTGGTTCGTCTGGGAAACGCATCCACATCCAATCACCATCTGCAATATCTTGTTCTGTAGACCGTCCGACGAGGATTCCGAACTCTGTCCCGCCGTATCCACTGGCAAGGTGTACCCCAGCAGCCGTCAACTTATCGCCAATCTTGATTGCCAAGGGTCCGCCACCGAACACCTAGAGGTTCTTAGTCGGAGTTCAAAGAAAACAGTAGACTGCACGTACCACCGCTTTCAATTTCGCCAGAATGTCAATAGCCTCGTCTGAGACGGCCATCTGCTCCAAGAATGTCGGCACAGTCATGAGGGCACAACATTGAACCTTTTTGAGCTGCTCGATTATGTTGTCGCTGGTCGGTATCACCGGCTGGGCCAATGGATCGATCTCCGTACGTGGGGCGTAGACCACGCTGGTGACTGCGTATGCCATTGGTATGTAGAGCTGAGTGAGCATACCGAAGACGTGGAACGCAGGAAGCGCCATGCCACCGAACCGGCGAGGAGAGGGAAGATCAATGTATCCATGGGTAGAGGCTGGAGATCCTCATCAGTGACGACAACTGACCTATGCATCAAAACGTACGTCGTCTAAATCCTTGAATTTGGAATCTGTGACTGTGAACGATTGGTTTGGGGAACCCAGTACTACCCGAGGAATGGATGTAGATGGCAGGAGAATCCAAATCGGGCCGTTTCAGTGCGGGAGGGTACGGGGTAAAAGGATCAGCGTCGACCTCCTTCCCAAGCTTGGGAAATACTTGATGCAAGGTCGGGAGTTCAAAAACGGACAGCTGGGCGAGCTCACGGCGGATGCCGTCGATAAGCCCTTTATGAGCATGACCAAGCGTGACGATACGCGAACAGTTAACCTTCTTCATCATGTTGACAACGGCTTCGGGGGAATTTCTGGGCGACGCCGGGAATGGCTAGATTGGAATATCAGTGCAGACTCGTACAACACATAGATATGAACATACAATGCATCCAGCAACAAACAAACCGACGACAGCGGCATGGTGCAATATGGTGTCCGTGTTGGCAACGACCATTACAACCTCGCCATCATTCCCTTGACGAGATGGGCGAAGAGCATGTGCGACTCGGTGAGCGGCTCGACCAAATTCGAGGAAGGAAACCTCAGTCAGGGTGTTTGGAACGCTCTCGTTTGCATAGACGAACATCGGGAAGGTGGGGTTCCGTTCCATATGGAAGTTAACTATGTCGGGGAACAACAGCGAAAAATCAAGAGGAGGAAATTGTAGCTGAGTGGAGGCCATGGCTTGTGAAGGAGGAGATTTGGTACTTGAGGTGATTGATGGGTGGTCTGCTCGAAGCAGATGTTCTTATATCTGCGCAACGCTCGTAGACAGTAGTCATACTCGAAAGGGCGAACCCGCGGAGAACATACGGCGAAGTCATTCGCGCAATGTCATCTAGCTAGGTTCATGGAGGGTCGCACGATCAGCAGGACAGAGATCAGTAATATTAACCGAACCCGGCACCCGTTATCTGCCGGGGGTTAAGAGAGGAAGGGCGAAGCAGCGGCACTAGAACTCGAAAATTGATGCGCCCACTTCCGAGTCAATCAGGCATGACTTGTGGTAGTGCGCTGCTACTTACGAACTCTCATCTGCCAGTACAAGCCAACGACTTGCTTGGTTGGCACTGCCTGTAGTCGGTGAGACGATCGTCCTTTGAGCTGTACTCGGACGGGAGATGAACTTAGCCGGTTCCCAGCGGGGAATGCCGTCTTCGACTGTGACATGATCAACCTCTCGTGACTCGGACCCCCAAAGTCCACACATCTATCAGATTACCCCTGCGATTTCCTCATGAACGCCGATACTCACCGGCGTGGACAAGTGCCGCTATCAGCTGACCGTCCCTCTGCTTCTCTCCTGGAAAATCACGGGTATGTCGCGCACGTTGATCGTATCGTAACCCACGTCGAATAAGGTCACGTTAGTGAAACCGGTCGATGGGCTTCGTCACCTGAAGTAATAAAGCTATACCTAACTTCAGCGGTAGAACCTGGCTTCACCCAAGACACAGGTCCGAATCTATTTTACAAGTCCCGAATCCTTTGGAATGGGGCATTCGTGCTAACTTGAAGCTTGAATGTCCCTTGCGGTACCTAAGATCCCATCGTCACGGCCCTTCTGATCATACTTCCGGTTCTGTCTGGCATACTTCTGTTGGCCCAAGGCTGTGAAACTTGGTGTTATCGATCGGATACCACCCCGGCTGATCGTGGTCATGGTCAGTATGTTGCCTTTCGTGGGCTATACCGGTTTTACACTGTTACACACTTCAGCACTACCCTGTTAACGTTATCACATAGTTCCACGGCCGGTGTGAACCTGCCTAGCCCCGTTCCTTCCCAAGTCGCTTCACCAGCAAAATACGCAGCCGATAATGAGCAGTGAGGACAACTTGAAGCAAGATGACGACGAGCTGCAAGCCTTGGGCTATGTCCCTTCATTCCGGCGCGAGTTCTCCAATCTTGCCACAATCAGCTACGCCTTTAGCATTATGGGTCTTTGCTCCAGCGTCGCCATCACTTTGAACACACCCTTGCTTCTAGGAGGTCCGGCATCCGTATCGTGGTGTTGGTTCCTAGGTGCAACGAACTGTCTGGCTCTAGCAAGCAGTATCGCTGAGATCGTAAGCGCGTATCCAACCTGCGGCGGGCTCTACGGCGCTTCTGCTCGCTTGTGCCCAAAAAGGTATCGTGCGCCGGTCCGTCACTTCCCTCGTCATCAGCCCATCGTTGATCAACTTGTTAATAGGTTGGTTGGATCGTGGGCTGGCTGAATTTCCTTGGACTCATTGTCGGCCTTACGTCCGGTATGATCGGACTTGCCAATATGACTCTCGCTGGAGTGTCTGTCTCTACCAATGGAACGTATCCGATCACCTCAGGAAGAGTGGTGGGACTAACTGTCGGGCTGCTTGTCATCACCGGCATACTGAACACATTCAAAACTCGGCAGCTTGCCTATCTTACCAGCTCGTTTATGTTTATTAACCTGGGTGCCACCTTCTTGATCATCATCCTGCTTCTGGCAATAACGCCACGATCCGACATGCATTCTGCGTCATATGTCTTTGGTGCAGATGGCCTTATCAATGGAACTAGGGGCTGGAACGACGGTATTAGTTTTCTGCTCGGCCTTCTCAGCGTCCAATGGACCCTGACTGGATACGATTGCACGGGTCATATCTCCGAAGAGCTTCGTCGTGCAGCGTACGTTGCACCGTCAGGTATCATGATCGCATATGCTGGCACCGCAGTGTTCGGTTGGATCCTGAATATCGTGCTGGTCCTGTGCTCTGGGTCATTCACAGACCTCCCCGGACCATCGGGATCTGCCTTCCTTACGATCATGATCTTACGATTGGGATACCGCACTTCCATCGCTTTATGGGTCTTCGTCTGCATGACCGCATTTTTTATCTCGCAAACTGCCATGCAGGCAGTATCTCGCGCCATGTATGCGTTCAGCCGCGACCACGTCCTTCCTGATCGCGAATTCTTTGCACATATCACCCGCGCCACGCAAACCCCATTGCGAGCCGTTTGGTTGAGTGTTGTTCTTTCTGTCCTTCCCGCGCTTCTCTACTTGGCCAGCACCGTCGCTGGAAACGCCGTCTTTGCTCTCGCAGCCATGGCCTTGGACCTTTCCTACGTCATTCCCATCATCCTTCGACGCATCTTTCATTCTCACCCTGAAGTCAAGTTCAAACCTGGTCCATACTACATGGGCGACGGCTGGCTCGGGGCGTTCGCCAACGTTTGGTGCACCATTTGGACAATATTTGTATGCGTCGTGTTCTCTTTCCCCACAGAGTTCCCCGTCACGGCGACAAATATGAACTATGCTGCGCCAGTTACTATAGGACTACTTGTCATCACTGGGCTGTGGTATGTGTTGAGCGCACATCGGCACTATCATGGACCACCTTCTGGAGGCGGTGATGAACCCGTTATAGAGCATGACATTTCAGCGAAAGCCAACAATGTCGTTCAAATCGAGGAAAAGGTATGAGTAAGGAAGCTCAAATTGGTGTTGGCGATAATGTATATAGTTTATAATACCTCATCCTCTCTTGCGGTGAGCATTAAAACCGGCTGTATCCTTAAAGATATTCCTGCATTAGCCTTGTGTCCCCATCTTTTCTCTCGGATACGTTCGAACTTCACCCGCTGGTTGTGGATCTAAAACCACGCGAACACAAGGTGTCGAGATGATACTATTCTCCGAGAATCATACATACGAGCAGGATCTACTAAAACTGTTGTCGATCTGAGTTAGCCTCTAGCACACGTGCCTGCAAGAACCTCTTCCATCCCGGAAATCGCTCCTCATTGAGTTCCATCATCGGTGCCCATATTGTTAGCAACTCTGGCGGTATGCCGGCTTCTCTGCACAACCCCACAGTTTGGGAAAAGTACCTTTCCGATTCGGTGCCGTGGCCTAGGCAAATTTCGGTTTCTCCTAGAGCTTTCGTGGATAACAATCGGATGAACATGAAACCGTGACAATCTGCAATGACATCTGAGAAGGACTGGGAAGCCTCGGTGTATCTTTTTGCATAGAGCCTATTCCGACCCTGGATATAGAGCACTTCTAGGAACATGGCAGATGAAGGGGTGGCTATGACACCGAGGGCATCAAAAATGTGTTGCACAAGAGATTCAGCAAGTTCGTTATTTCCCTGTTCGGTGGCCACTGCCGCCTTGGTCCTTAGAACCTTCAGTGTGTGTAAAAAGTCGCCATGTACGGAGTCGTAAGCTTCATCAAGGAGTAGCATTGTCGCGTCGAGTTTCTGTTGCAGGAAGGCTGCTTTTGCTGCAGCCGATAGGAACGACCAGCGGTCTCGTGCGCTGCTCGACATGCACAACTGTCGGATGGATTTAAGCTGCCTCTCAACCTCCTGGGGCTCGCAATACCCATGCAACATTCTTGCTTCCCAATGCAGTACACGTGACTCCTGACCACGATCCCAATGATCCATCGACGATAGGAACAGTCTATCAGCACCATCACGTGAAGCGTACATCCTTGAGCAGTCGAGTGTGAAATAAATCTCTTGCTTGTCTTCCTCGTCAATGTGTTGCCAGGATGGGGATCGTATGAAATCCTCTAGAATTTTCTGAGTCTGTGAGAAATATCCCTCGTAGAGATACATTATAGCTGCATAAGAGGTGCAAATTGCCGCCATGCCGTGGTTTCCAGTCAGGACAAACAACGACTGGGCATCCAACCAAGCTGTTCTCGCAGATCCCACGTCCAAGAGTCCATAATAAAGGTAACCGAGCCCCTTCAGGCACCGTGCTTTTGAGTCTTTTTCAGCCTCCGACTCCGTGGGAAGTAAGGGAATGAGGTGAGTGAGTGCAGTAGGACAAGTTTTCTGGTTTGCGAGACCAAACAGAAACTGGTCGCAGGCAGTAGTAGCATCTTGGATACGGTTTGGATTGTACGTAATGTCAAACGCAATGAGATGCTCGATGTTTACATGATGGGACACCACAAGGTGGGCATATGGATCCTTCTTCATGGATAGCGACCTGAGCGAGCGGTAGTACACGTCGCGGATACCTTCCAGAAGCCCGAGGCCTGCGTCCGGAAAGTCATGGAGGAGGAATAATCGGATGTGTGCGAGGGTTGTGAGGAAAGGGCCGGAGCGATGAGCCAACGAGACTTTACAAAGTGTATCCAGGATAGATGATATACGAGGGAGGGATGGAAACAGGAACATAGCATACTCTTCGTAGATTCCTTGAGGAAGGAAAGCAATGATCCAAAGGACGTGCAGAGCATCGTCACCAAGCACCTGAATTGATGGCGAGCTTAGAGATAGTCTAATCGTGAAACCGAGGTTGTCCTTCCCATACCCGGTCTGGAGTAGTCTACCTTGTTGGGTGTTCCACTCGTCAAGGAGTCTTTTTCCACTCCATTCATTCTCTTCTGCGGTGTAGGCCAAAATATGAATCGACAGTGGATGGAAATCGAGGGCGTATAAAAGAAAATCGATTTGGTCGTCATCGATCTCTCCACTGTAAATTTCCCGAAAGTACTGTCTTGCAGGCAGTTTTTCGAGAGGAGGGACTTTAAATCGAATCCAGCGCACCTTTCGTGCGTTATTCCTGGTCCGTGATGTCAGGATAACGGTGACTCCTGGAGTGATTGCAATGTCAGACACAAAGTCCGAGATTCGCTTGGCCTCGTCTTCCTTGATAGCCTCTTCAAACGTTTCCGCGTTGTCAAGGACCAGAAGCACCGGCGACAACTCCAGGTTGGACCGAACCTGGCGCCCGCTTTCCGCGCCGGATCTCCGGAGTCCAAGGGCACTAGCAATTCGCTGGACGAACGTATCAAAGGTCATCACTGTACGATCGAGACCATCGTACGTGACGAAAAATCTTCTGCGGTAATGCTTCATAACCTCTTCATCGTGGATCACAGACTTTGCTATCGAGCTTTTTCCGATCCCACCAGGGCCGATTAATGCGATGTCTTCACCCCGGAGTAGCGCTGCTTTCACCTGACCAACCAGGTCTTCACGACCAAAGAACATGGCTGGAGCTGGTGGTGGTGGGTCCGGAATCAGGCTGTTTAGATGGTCAACCAAAGATTTGTAGTACACCTGACAACCCGCACTTTGGAACACTGGCTTGCATCAGTAACGCATAGATATCTTCCAGACGGAGAACAGTGACGATGTTGAGCTTTGTCTGTTGAAAGTATCAGCAATGGGCCCGGGTACGGTCTCGGCTCTCAAGTAAGGGAACGACGTACACTGAACGACGTGAAAATCCCATCTAATTCTCCATACCAATCAGCGAGCTGTTTTTCATCCAGGTTTGCTGCGGCAAATCTATGGACGAGCCCGTGCTCCAATACCTCGGCAATTCTTAAATGAAGATCATTGATCGAACTGTTAAAGTTCGGTCGTAAGTTATTCCATGTGAGTAGCGATGGGTGCAATTACGAAACGTACGACTCGAGCGCACTCAATGCCATCTTAAGTGCTTCGCCCATTTGGTCAGAAGACACCCCTTTCGTCGCGAGCGCCAGATGCGAGCAGATATCTTCGCATTTCTGAGCGAGTGCCTTCAAACGATCCTTGTTTTGCAGAGTTTTCTGTGTAACATTGCCGTTGGTTCATTGAGATTTAAGCTAATCAACAGAAACCAAGAATGAACAGACCTGAAAGAGTGAGAGCACATTCTTGATTCCGGTGAGGATGTTTTTTGCCATACTGATAGGGATCAAATTGTTGAGAGCATCGATTGTCTGGATCGTGACGTCCAGTGCCTTTTCCACAGTGTCTCGCCCGTTACTCGACGCATTCAACGTTTGATCAGTGCTTGAGATATCCCCATGACGCTGCACGAGCTCGTGCGAAGTCTTCTATTACCACACTTTGTGATTCATTCGATTCGGGTCAGTGCCTGTCGACTCACATTCCGTCGGATATTGAAAAACTTCTTCATTCAGAGGGTGAAAAAATCCTAGGTAAAGGAACAGTGTCAATACGGATGGGTGAGTAGAAGATGCTGAGATGCAGTGGTTGACAGTGGGAATCAGCGAAGAAAAGCTAGCGCCAAAACTTATAATACGCTGCTGTGCGCCAAAAGGGATCATCACGTCCGGTATGTATCCGACCAGAGCAAGAAGAGAGAGCATAGGATGTGCGACCTCTGGCGATGACGCGTAACGGTGCATCTGTATCACGGTTTGAAGGGCTTGGGTAGTGATTAACGTTGGAAGTCGTGTAAGGATTCCAAGGAACCAAACCAAGAGGAGCTTTGGAAGGGGAGAATCAAAATTTGTGTTGTGTACGCAAGTGGCAGTTGTCACGAGCTGCAACGTTGCAAGTGCTCGTTTACCCTCGAATAAGACGCTAACTACAACTAGTACAACTGCGGCCAAGGCACAAGCACTAGAACGCGTCACCCAATGGACCGCGCCCGCAGCCATCAGCGGACCTCTTAAGGAACGCGAGCACAGGCCACAAGAAACACCGAGCGTCCTCCGTCTCTCGCCACCGTGCGCCATGTTCGCCACCGCCCGCCTCCTCCTCTGCCCCTACGCCGAGGCCGACCTCGACGACCTCATGCACCTCTGGAACGATCCCCGCGTCCAATCTCTCGTCACAACGTCCGAACCCACACCCCGCGGCCCGCAGTTCAAGAAGGACCTCCGTGCGCAGATGGAGAACGCCGTGTTTAGTGCCATCGTGCGACGCCGCGACAACGGCGCGTTCGTAGGCCAGGTCGTGCTCCACGTCCCCGAGCGACGCAATCGGGACGGGACGTATGGTATCTGCTTGCTGCCAAAGTTCTGGAACTGTGGGTATGGCAGCGAGGTGACGTCGTTCATCGTGGATTATGCGTTCCGGTGGCTCGACTTGCAGCGGTTATCGCTGTCTGTGTTTGCTAGCAATGAGCGAGCTGTTGCAGTCTACGAAAAGGCGTGAGTAGCAACTTTGATCCGATCAAGAGATCGCTGACATCCGAGCTATCAGGGGTTCGTGATTGAAGGGCGGAAACGGGCGTGTGTCTGGTTGAATAACCGGTGGGAGGATGTCGTGTTCATGGGGATTCTACGGGACGAGTGGATAGAAAAGATCTTTCATCTCGAGCAATGAACATAACAATACTAATCACTTTCCAATCAGATACCACTCACAACAGTACTCAAATACTATACAATTATACTATGTATACATAAATCGAGATCTAAAGAAACAGTATTATGAGTTATGCCACGTCTGTGAAATACTCGGCCAAAGACTCCTGCATCTCCTTCAACTTTCCACCAGTCGCCACCATCGCATTCTCTTTGCACCACGGCATCGCGTCCAGCAATCCATGCGTAGGTATCTCGCGCTCAATCAGCGCCTTCAGAGTGCTCTCCGCAAGCATCATCTTCCCGATAACGTCCGCATACTGCAGTGGCAGCCCATGCTTGCCCATATCCACCGTCGACCGCCAAAGCCCAGCCCACGCCTGATTGCACCGCACTTGTGCACCCCCCGTACAACGCAGGTGGTGCTGCAGCGTCGGCGGCTCGCTCGACAGCCGTTCGCACACCCGCCCTAGCGCATAGTGTCCCGACAGCAACCGTATCCGGTGTGCCCGCGTCAGCTGCGGGTCCGTATCCCACACCTCGCGTCCCTGCAACAACATCGCATGATATGCCAACCCGAGCAGCGAGCGCAGGTTGAGTCGCTCTGCCATCCCGATCGCCAGCGCGACGTCCTTGCCCGACGCGATCAGCCGTTTCCACCGCATCGTCGCCGCGTCGAGCAAATCCCGCTGCTCGCAGAGCGACGCAAGCTCCGTGAGCTGCACCAAATTCGGTCCTTCTGCATCGTCAATGTGTGAATGCGTGGGACGCATGTAGATCGTTTTGAGTTTATCCAGGGCCCAGCTCTCGATGGCACGAAACTCATATTTGTGGGTGATGCGTGCGAGGTTGAACAACTTGA
>JBBPUM010000706.1:0-11903 GCA_038094695.1 Chiua aff. virens | reverse complement strand
TATCATCATTTCTTATCATGACACTTGTATTATAATGATTGATATACCCAAGTTTTCAGATTGAATTAATATGATTTCATCTGAGCTGATCTATCTGGCAATATCAACACCACCCCATTTTCCTGATGGATGATAACTATATAACATGTTTTCAACATAGTGATTATACAATTATAATCACTGACCTGTGGAGACCATAATGAGCTTCAAATATTGGGTGTTTTAACACACTAGCACTGAATTGACAATGCTATAAAATGTCTGCCAGAAATTATATAGCATTGTCATGTGTCTATCTCAAAGACAGGGAATATGACTTTTTGGTACCTTTCATATATTAGGTTATCATCATTTCTCATCATGACACTTACATTATAATAATAGATATATCCTTTTCAAGCTGAATTAATATGATTTTATCTGAGCTAATCTATCTGGTGATATCAATGCTACCCCATTTTCCTGATGTGGCAGCTGGATCGCATTCGCACGCAGAAATCTTGCATTCCTCGATTCCTAAAACCATGATGAGAACAAGGATACTGCAAAGAGAGATACTTACTGTCGAAGTAAATGCACTGAATGAGGAGTGTGCGACATCGGAGGCAAGAGCATTTGCTGCGATGGCGAGGAGCGGATGGTTTGAACTTCGCCGGCGCACAGTATTCCAAATATGGAGTGGTCAACGATGGAAGAACAACGTCCCTCCATCGGGCCCACTGTCGTGCCTTCTTGCTTGTTGTATTGTGAGCGTCCACACCCTCGTCAGTGGATGGAAAATACGTAGAAAATCCAGACTCGAAGTGATCTGGAACGAGAGGGAAGGATTGTTCAGTGCCTTCGGAGAGAAGGGCGTCGACGGGAGGAGTTGATGAATCTGAATGGCCCGAACTAGAATACGGATTCTCAGCATAAGACTTGCTGCGACCAATGTAGAGAAGAGGTCGAGCAAGTGGTTTGTTCTTTAAGCGTCTATATTTCTGCGTAACCTGTGAAGTAACTAATTGAATATTAGGTGAGCTATCGGGGACGATATTTGGAGTCGATTTAGATTTCCTCAGTAACCTGGAACGAATAGAGGTCATCGAGGGTTCGCAATAACATAAGGAAAAACTGACCACGATTATAATGAGTTTGCCTCATTGTTAACACGTACCACTTTAAGATCCATTTCACAAAGTCCGTACAGCTATAATATGTAATAATGTGTAAAAGATCACCAAATACATTGATAAAGAAAAGATAAACGATACATGCGGCTCAAGGACGATACACTTTTAGGGGTGAAAAATACGAGGTAATGAGGGACGTCTGCGCAATGAATTATACGCGGATTGAAGGTAAAATTCGATTAAGATATTCTCCGTGGTCAAATAGTCCTGCTCGGGCCTAGGGAACGTTGCGTTGAGGACAGAGGGACAACCAGGCCAAGAGACCACCACCCGTCGCAAGCAACTTAATGCTGCTCTGCGTCTCTTCCAATCTTCCGCCACGATTCCACCCTGGGCCTGGGGAATGGAATTATCGAAGACAGCGTCGATGTTGGTGGACTCGAAGATTTTGGCAATCTCCAGTTCTCGCTTCCGGATGGTTGCATCGTCTGTATGAAAGACAGGAGCATAAAACCGATCGAGGTAAACGATTTCCCAGCGGAAGTTCAGCTCGTTGACCTCCCACAAGATGGCAGTAAGTGTTGGTGATCCGATGGCAATAATTTTTTCCACTGGTATCTCCTCGCTGTGGAAGTGGAAGGTCTCAGGAACCTCGCGCTGCAGACTGCGTAACTCGGCACCATGCGACCCAAGAAACTGCAAGGCATTTTGTCGTTGTCCTTGGCTCTTCTTCGCGGACGCAACCTGCTTCTTCGACGAAGAACCGTTTGCGATGGTGCTGATATCCTCGAAAGCCGGTGGAAGGAGCCAAGCTATTTGTCGATAGGAGGCATAGGCAGGTGCCTGGTGATCATGGTCCTGGATGTGTTGAGGTAAGCCGTTCAGAATTTCTCTCCAGATCTTCGACGACGGCATGGGTAGCTGCCCATCAACAATGCCACGGTGCCAAATGCCACGAATCATGAGCCAATTGGCGATATAACGCGCTAATCGCTCCCCAGCAGCCACACAAGCGAAGAGCAATGGGTCCGGGTATGCGAACCCAACGGCCTCGAAGTTGGCACTGCCCTCTGCAGGGTCGCGAACGACAGATCGAAGGTGACACTGCCAAGTGAGTGATGGTTTCGGTAGGATGGGGCTTTCTGGATCCTCCCAGTCGCTGACATGAGCGGGTCGTCGTAGGGGAACTGCGTTGTTGCATTAGAGATCAGACGGACAAGTGAATGTAAGTATCGTACCAGTATGCCTGCGATCGTCTAGGCGACTCAATCTTGACTCTATAGATGGAGTCAAACTTTTGCCCACATCCGATACGACACGCTGGGAAATTTGCCTGATGACATCATTAGACAATTGTTCGACCACGAGTGGACCGCTTTTCCGTGAGGAGAAAACGACAGGAGAAGGACAACGATGGGGTTGTTGGGAAGGAGCACTCGGATGCTGATAAGTGGAGGATGTGGAAGAAGAGGGAATCGCAGAGCTGATGAAATCGTCCGTGTCGACGGGGAGAGTTGTACTATAATGATGAAGAGGAACGCGACCAATGGGGCGCATATAACGATTGCGCGACAAGCCATCCAGCCCCGTGTGTAATGGATCTTGAGGGTCACTGGCGAGTTGCGTAACGATATCTTCGTCCCAGGATAGCTTGGTCAGGTCCTTGATGATGATGTTGCGCGGAATGAACTGGCGTTCGCGGATTTGCCAGACTGGCACACCTGCTTCCCAAAGTGTCGCCGTCAAAGCTGCACTAGTAGTGAAAACCCCCATCCAAGTCTTGTTCACGGGATAGCATTGACCCTTGACCTGTGAATTGGGAGCGCGTGCACGAATATCGGTTTGAAAGGTATGCCAAGCGTAAAGGTCGAGGAAACAGTGTTGGAAATCGGCGAGAACGGTGATGATGTCGCGTAGAATCATCGGGAGGTCTTTCAACTTGAGAATGTTACGTTTCATGGCGTGTATGAGGGTGCCTGCAGCGACACTAGGCCTTCCTCTCTTCTCAATGAACTTCGTGACTATTTCCGTCAGATATATAGCGCAATCTTGCACAGACGACAAGATGTGCTGTTTGACGCGACCGAGTCGAATGGTGGAGGCGGAAGTGGAAGTACGTGGACGCTGCCAATCAACGTCATCCTCGGCGATGTTCGCCCAGATCACCCATTGATGATCCTTCAACGACAAATCGGAAATACTTTCTGGAGACTGGATGAGATTCAGAAGACTACCAAGCGATTTGCTTACCTTTGCGGGGAATAAGGCACGACCATGGGTAGTCCTCGTGATAATGCTGAGGGGTTTGGAAGGGATCGATGTAACCCCAACGTCCATCCGAGCGGTACCGCAAAGTGGCATTGCCGAGGACGATTCCCGGGATGGTCTTCATGTTGGGCGAAGAAATGACAAGATCGTTGACAATAGTGACCACTCGCGCGTCCCAAGGTCCCATGGACGCTGTGAGATGTATTAAGAGCTTAGTAACGATCTGAATCTCAGTAAAAGTTACGCACCATCATCATCCCTGTTACCCCCACAAACCTTCAGTAAGTCACTGTATGACATTTGCTCCGGAATATCGAAGTCGACGAGAGCATCCAATGGGAGGTGGGAAGACATCTTTGAGAGTCATACTGAGTACCTCAAAGAGTCGAAGACAAACATTACGAACCTTTCGTAGTGCGGTGGGCGAACAGGTGGAACGCGATGTAGGAAGAGCCAGAAAGCAGCGACAACGCTGTCACTGAACAAAAAGCACGACGCTGTGCTTTCTATGAGTCGCTCAAAGTCTCGACGCGCGTCGAGATGAGAGCAAAGTCCAATGCGCGTTGGACTTTCTGGCAGGGGAAGGTGTAATGTGAGAGAAAGAAGGAGAAAGTTGAGTTTGAATTTGCGAGGCACGTCCGTCCTCATAATTCAAGCTCCGCTAACTTGGACACAATGAACGCAAATGTCAGTATGCTTTGACCATACAGTTCAACAATTAATTCAAACTCCGGTTCAATGTGTTGACATATTCGCCGGATTGTCAAAGTTGAAGTCACGTCTGTACAATTAAATGACTCGTTGTTATAATTAATATAGCGTATACGAGCAACAGTAACATAGTTATAAGTTTGATGGAAAAGAATATTAAGTAGCGTTGGAATCTTTGTAGACAGTTTGAAAAACCCTTGTACTGATGCTATAGATGGGATTATCACGTTCCTGACTTTTCCCTGATGGGCCTACGAGAACTTATTTGAGTATTGTCATAAGACTGGTAATCTGAAACGATAACTTTGCAATTCTATATATGGGGCGTTTACCAGGGCCTTAATAGGGAATGATTGCGAGAAGCCCATGAGAATATTATAGTGGTATGTATATCATATTACAGGGAGTCTAAATAGGGAATGATTGCGAGAAGCCCATGAGAATATTATAGTGGTATGTATATCATATTACAGGGAGTCTAAATAGGGAATGATTGCGAGAAGCCCATGAGAATATAATAGCGGTATGTATATCATATTACAGGGAGTCTATCGTACGCTCTTCTTAATGCTATGGACCATATACCTACCAGCCCCGAAGTTGGAGTTGCAGCAACCAAGGTGGGTTTAGCACTTGCCAGCAAATTAATCGAACGCTCGTAAGCAAGGCGTAACGGGCACATGACGGGATCCATTCTCACCTGTCGACTTGTACAACGCACCCTCCCCCTTCGGATCAGCATTAGTCAGCACCATTATCGACGAGAAACTTATCAACGCACCAAGTACGTACGCAGCCAAGTTACCTGAACGTATCCCTAAGTTCTTATGACAGAGTTAAGGACGCTGTTGATCCGAAGAATAGCCTGAGTTAGTGATGTAGACGTGTGTCGATGAGTCAGGAATACTTACCGCTGAGCTACATAGACCTGTTTCGTAGTACATCCCAGCTCCTTAGATCGCTGACTTTGTCGTCATCCCGTATGATACATATAGTAGAATTGATCTTCAGGCTGGACGAGGGGATGCAGTCGAGTGGAATCATAGGCAAAAGCAAATCCTTTGTGGGGACTGGGCTATCGACCGAGGTGGTACCGTCATGGGAAAACTGAGGGACCGAAGACGTTGTTGCCTTCTACATGTGGCATTGCCGGCGGCAAGTTTGATGAGTCGACACTTCTCCGTTGCACACAGCATTACCGAGATCAAAGAGATTTGGCGATGTTTCCATATTTGGTATTGCCGGCGGCAACACCTGTGGCATTTGGCGAGCGTGTGACAACGACTGATCTCCGCCCCAAATTCATTTTGGGCTTCTCAACTCCGTTTAAATGTCTTTTCAACTCGTTCCCTGCTCACGCAACCTTCCTGCAAAGCCGTTCACAGCGCTGTGGACGTTCTATAGCTCAGAGCGCGTGCTCTGGGTTCTATCTTCCAATTCCTCAGCGCAGAGGATTGTGTGGATCCTTCTTCCAACGCGCGTTGGAGAAGTGTTGGGGCAGAGCAGAAGTTGCAAAGTACGTCTGTCGTACTGTGTGTATAGTTTGACGAATTTTTTTATCCAGGATTTTTTTGCTAGACGATTCGCGCTTCCACGGCTATCGTACCGCCTGCCGTGGTGGTCTCAATCGTTGGAAAGGTAGGTTACAGTTCACATTTTGTGAGGCCCTGTTCGCTCACAATTTTGTAGCGTACACGTTTGTCAGTCGCTCGACCCGTTTGGAATACTGCAACTATTGCACGTTCCGCGTACGTCGTGAAGTTTTCTATGTCAATCTAATCTGATCGTGGCTCGGTATACCGACAGGAAGATAGCTGAATTCGCTGAATATCTCGTATCTCAAAGGTACCCGTTAACATCAATCAACTTATATATTTTGGCTGATACAAAACACGTAGATGGCAACAAGAAGATCAGCGCGAATTGAACGGTTGCCTGAGCGTGACAGGCCGTACCTTTCGGAGCGCCAACGTCGCCGACGCCAACCGCAAGAAAATAGTGCAGGCGGTAAGCCACTGGTGTTCTATCGAACGTCTGGTATTTATACATTGATGAAGCAGCCTCCAACGTCGAGAAGGCTCCGAGTCACTCACCACAACGCACAGAAGGTACAGTGCGTTTACTTTCAAGTGTGAGATCTAATACTTATGCTCGACATAGAGTCTGGTTACAAAATTGGCCCACCTGTAGGGGTTCCGCGGCAAAAGTCAAAGAAGCTCCTTCGTCCCTCAGCACCCCTTATAAACACAGCCAGCAACGATAACCAGCCCCTTCGTCCCTCAGCACCCCCTTGCGCGTCAGCCACCCCGAATGGCCTTATGAACACAGTCAGCAATGATGACCAGACCCTTCGTCCCTCAGCACCCCCTTGCGCGTCAGCCACCCCGAATGGCATTATAAACACAGTCAGCAACGATGACCAGCCCCTTCGTCCCTCAGCACCCCCTTGCGCGTCAGCCACCCCGAATGGCATTATAAACACAGTCAGCAATGATGACCAGACCATTCGTCCCTCAGCACCCCCCTGCGCGTCAGCCACCCCGAATGGCCTTATGAACACAGTCAGCAATGATGACCAGACCCTTCGTCCCTCAGCACCCCCTTGCGCGTCAGCCACCCCAAATGGCATTATAAACACAGTCATCAACGATAACCAGCCCCTTCGTCCCTCAGCACCCCCTTGCGCGTCAGCCACCCCGAATGGAATTATAGACACTATTAGCAATGATGACCAGCCCCTTCGTCCCTCAGCACCCCCTTGCGCGTCAGCGACATCGAACGGGATTACAGGCACAGTCAGTATCGATGACCAGGTGCCAACAACGTGGTTATCCCCCGACACGGAAGACAGAATCGCTCAGCGCGCGATGTTAGAAGAGGATGACTTTGCGATGAGGCATGGGAAGAATCATCTCCCGGTAATTTCTGCCCTTACCACAACTTCGGATGTGTCGTCCACATCGTCGAAATCCACTCAAGAGGTGGATCAGCTGATGGGGGATGAAGAGGCTCTTTCACACCGCACACAAGAAATAATGACCAAAGTGTCGCCAGTTAATCAGGATCATACAGGTGTGTAGCGAGGTTGGATAATTGTGTCGGTATGTTAAGAGAAATATTGTAGACCATATGGAAAGCCCGCTTCCGAGATCGTCTCCCCTCCCTCCATCATCACCAATGGATGAAGATGAAGATTCTCCCCGTATCCCGTATGCTGATAAGGAGAAAGGGTGCGCTCAGCCGGCCGATTTGTTTAGCGACGTTCTCCCTACTTGTCCAGAAGATGGTCCGAGTGAAAGTGAGCATGAAGGCTACGATTCCGCTCATGAGGATCCTATGTTGTCCGGAGCCAGCGAGAATGAAGCCCATGGGAGAGATGAAGACGATGAATACGACGATGACAGGGAACCGGGTGACGAGTGGGAGGTACGCCCCGGTCCTATATCAGCTGTCAACAAGGAGAAGTGTTTGCTGTTGGGAGCACAGTTCATGGAGGACATTCGAGCACTTGCAAAGTCGCTATGCAAACCTACAAGAGCGGTTTTACGCGAGGCGGGTCTCTTGACAGGTGAAACTCGCAAGACTTCGTTGTACAACTTATATCGCGCGTGGCATTCACATCAGAAAGGGCAGACGGATGAAGGTGGGTTAAATATGATTTTGTTTGTCTTATGGACACCGACGGATCCAACTTCACTGGACAGAGTCTGCAAAGGATTGGATCATGATGGAACGACTTGGGGTGGATTATAAGGAATGGAAGAAGAGTCTCTGGGATCCTGCTACGAAGGCAGAATGGGAAATTCTACGTGCTGGGTTATCCCTCGATGTCCCGAAGGATATTGTAGACAAGTCAGCGGCGCGTCGTGTCGCTGCGGCGAGCGCACATTTCTCAACGATGGTAAGGTCTTTGAAAGAATTTCTACAGTTGCTCATAGCGCTCCATTCCAGGCCCAGGCGTACAGTAACCTTGACGATGTTGAGGTGATTGGCGCTGTTGTGTACACGGGAATCGAGGAGCATGCGCGATCTGGATCCGCAATCTTTGGCGGTACTGAGCGAGTGAAGGCAGTACTCAGCACTTTGAATTTGTCGATGCGCCAGGCATTGGATGTGATTGAAACAAGTTTCAAGTACGCTTTTTTTGTCTTAATTGTGTTAGAACTAACTTTGGTATCGCATAGAGCTACGAAATTGAATGATGTTGGCTTTGGAAATTTCGGGGGATCTCGCAAAACGACGGTCGACATAGAAATGATCAATATCAACACAATCTCGCGTGATAAAGCCCGTGCAGTCATCAGCAATCTATTACATGCTAAGTTCGGTCAGTGCGATTGCGACTACGTATGCGTATCAGTCACCTCACAAAGAACCTTTAGCACCATTCACTGAGAATGTCCGCGGTTTGAGCCTCAAGGATCAGACGTTTCCGTGGGTACGATGGCTCGAGTTCGCTTGGAAGGGGAAGTGCCGCATTCTGAACTGGCCCCATGGTGTGCCAGCACCTGGTCCCTCGATGAATATTCGTCAGCTTTCCACCGCGGACACGCGCGCACTTGTTAGGCCATTTGTGGAGAACGCTCGACAGGCCCACAGAAGTGCCAAGGAGATCAGCATAGTTGCTTGGAGTGTTGGTGAGTGGTATAGGACGGTGTCGTGTCTCAAATTGGACTCATGACCTGTAGATGAAATTGATCTGAACGATGCCTCCCCCGAAAAGAAGGCAATCCCCCTTGTGTGTGATGTTAACTCAAATGTCTTATATACGTTGGGGGATTGCGTCTGTTGGCAAACGTGGAAAGACAAACAGCGCCGTGCAATTCGTTCTACCAAGGGTGTCAAGCGTTTGAAGCGACGCATTGTGTCTCCTGTGGAAGATTCAGAGGCCGAGTCCTTGCATAATGACCCCCCTCTCGTGCGAGCGCGCAAGAAAGTCAGAAAGCGCACTGCCCAACGTGGTTCGGATGTATCTGATCAGAGTGATGTCGTTCTGGAGGATTCTGGGTCATCGGAGGCGGTCAATGCAATGCATCCTGCGAAGGCAAAAAAGAGGAAAAGGGCTGTATTATCATCTGATGATAACTCTGAACCTCTGAATGATTCTGATGGTCCTGAACCTCAGCCGTCGCGGGAACGGAAGGTCCATAGCAACACTCAACAGCCAGTAAAACTCAAGCAGCCCCTTCCGGCATTGCGTGTAAAGGAGAATTCGAAGAAGCCTGTAGAGTCTATATTTGATGGTATTCGTGTGACATGTTTATTGGCATCATTTGCTTAATAATTTTTAGATGAGTTCAGTGCTCCTGAACCTCCGGTGCAATATAAGGCCATTCGTAGAGCTCGTCATCCCTCTGGCAATCCTTCTCTACCTCCTCGTCAACAGCAGCAACCTACCTATTGGCCTCCCCAGCAGTCGTACTATCCACCTTTCCCCCCATATTATGGTGCACCTCCATTTATACCTTATGGATACCCTGGGCAAGCTGGACCTGCTAATCCCTATCTGAACCATGGTCGTGAGGAGAGACAAGTTTCTCCACCATTAGAGACCAATATGGAAGAGGACACTGAGTAATGTACCTTTCACATCACATGTATTTATAGTTCTGTCTATAATGTATCATTACTGTATATTCTTACTATCATATGCCCCTGTTGGATTGTTTCATCATGGAAGCACATTCAATGAGGGATGTCACACAAAAAGACCTAATGGCTATGTTGGGTGTGATACAGAATACTATTGTGTCATACAGAGTTGTACATTGTATTACCCAATGACCTTGTTGTGTGTCACACAAAATCCACTTGTGTCACACAGAGTTGTACATTGTGTCACCCAATGACTCTGCTGTGTGTCACACAAAATACACTTGTGTCACACAGAGTTGTACATTGTGTCACCCAATGGCTATGTTGTGTGTCACACAAAATACCATTGTGTCATACAGAGTTGTACATTGTGTCACCCAATGACCTTGTTGTGTGTCACACAAAATACCATTGTGTCACACAGAGTTGTACATTGTGTCACCCAATGGCTATTTTGGGTGTGACACAAAATACACTTGTGTCACACAGAGTTGTACATTGTGTCACCCAATGACCTTGTTGTGTGTCACACAAAATCCACTTGTGTCACACAGAGTTGTACATTGTGTCACCCAATGACTCTGCTGTGTGTCACACAAAATACACTTGTGTCACACAGAGTTGTACATTGTGTCACCCAATGGCTATGTTGTGTGTCACACAAAATACCATTGTGTCATACAGAGTTGTACATTGTGTCACCCAATGACTCTGTTGTGTGTCACACAAAATACACTTGTGTCACACAGAGTTGTACATTGTGTCACCCAATGGCTATGTTGGGTGTCACACAAAATACAATTGTGTCACACACAGTTGTACATTGTGTCACCCAATGGCTATTTTGGGTGTGACACAAAATACTATTGTGACACACAGAGTTGTACATTGTGTCACCCAATGACCTTGTTGTGTGTCACAGAGTTGTATATTGTGTCATCCAATAAGATTGTTGTGTCTCACACAAAGTACAATTGTGTCACCCTGTGTTGTACACTGTGTCACCCTATGCCTCTGTTGTGTGTCACACAAAATGTACATTGCATCCAATAGCTGTGTTGTGTCACTCACAATGCTGCTGTGTCATACAGAGTTGTACATTGTGTCATTTAATGGTTCTGTTGTGTCATACACTGTCATTTCATGACACAAAGACAGCATATGTTCAGTGGGTGACATGTATGTAGTATTGTTGTATGACATGATTTGTTTGTTGTCTCATAGAATTGTGACATTAAAAGTTATATTGTGTTACAGACTATGAGTACTCCTGAGTACTCTTGCTATATCATGTATTTCAAGAATTGCAAACCATGTACAATTTGATAGGTATGTTATCTAACATGCCATTCAACTCCCATCTCATCATTCTGAGATAGGAAGTTGTTTTCAATCTTTACATTATATTCTATTCAAAATATTATGTCTATTCACTGGTACACAATGGTGCTCTAGATGCTTATAAAAAGATTCTCTTGACTATGAGACAAATATTAGTACTGAATGTATCACCTTGAATATAAAGTGATAGTGTCTAGTCAGGGAAAATCATATAAGAAGCCTTGTATGTGATGTATATAGTAGGATGTCCTACTTTTGAAGCTAACACATCTTCAAGTTCATACCATGACATACTAGTATTCTCTGTCAAAGTTTGTCATTACCTCAACCAAATAACTATAATATCAAGGTGAATTACAATTCCAAAGTCTATATTTATCTTTTTAGTATGTGTGTCACAATGTGATTTTGTGTGTCACAATAACTTCTGCTATCATATTGAGTAGTGTCCAAATGACTTTATACAGTATACTTTCCACCCCTCCAATTCATGGAAAAAATGTGTGACATCACATAGAAAATGTGTCTTTTAGACACATCTTTTGGTAATGAAAGTTGTGTCTAAGAGACCCCAAAAGTGGGTCACCTGAAGTGCCACGTCCACAGTCACCCGTGCGCCGTTGACCATCACTACACCCTTGTCCCTGACTGAACTCATCGGGCCGCGTCGCACGATCGCCAGCAAGCGCTCGTCGGATGAGAACAAGGGATCGTGAGTGAACGTGAGCCATAGTCCCCCACCGAGTGATGAGAGACGGTGTCTCCGGAGAGCAGTCACTGATTGAGGCGGCGGGTCGACAACGATATCAAGAGAGGACGCCCACGTATCCGGATCGCATCGTATTTCACACTCGATAGTGTGAATGTCTGTCGCCG
>JBBPUM010000704.1:0-13693 GCA_038094695.1 Chiua aff. virens | reverse complement strand
ATTGCGTCACTACGTGCCTCACCACCCCGATCCCATCTCTGCCTTCCAGGAGACGACACTGTTAGTCAATTCCTCTGTTCCTGCACCGCTTTTGAGGGAATGGGTAAAGTTGATGTTGGCGAGAAATTCGTGGAAGGATATCTTGGCTGCTCTCACCAACGCGAGTATTTCTCCTGATTTTATGGGTCTCCTGGAATTGATACGGGCTGTGTAGTTTGCCGGTTTAAGATTCGCACTCTATCGTGCACTTTGTGACCAACTCGAGATACAGAGTCACATGGCGGGCGCAGTCAAATGTTTCCATCAGATGAACGATGAATTGGCAACACGAGTGGGCACGAACCATGGACGCACGAGATGGGCCGTAGGTGAGCATTTCAGCAGCTATATCGACATCATCTCCTTCGCTCAGCTGATCGGACTACATTAGATTTCAGGCAGCGGTGCCTCGAAAAGCTACCGTCTCTCGGAGATGCTGCTATGACCGCCCAGCGACCCGATGAGGCTATTGCCTACTATTCAGATGCATTATCTCTTGATCCAGATAATCCGCAAGACATCTTAGTCAAGCGATGCCAGGCATTTATAGTGAAGGCGTCGTGGAAGGATGCGTTGGACGACACAGATCAAGTACGTGATCTCCAACGTGTGTGGGTCGGATTTCGTGACAAAGGGTGTTCAGGTGATTAAACTCGACCCGACGTCATCATGGAACCACAAAAGTGTTTTGAGCGAATGGGTCAAAGTGGAGTTGACGGATGGGCCCTGGAAGGACACCTTGTCCGCCGCCAGCGACGTGCGTACAATCTGTTTTTGACTTGTATGAAGGAAGCTAATTCTATGTGTGAAGTTCAAGGTCCCGAGGCTCACCGTCTATACGATACTATGCGAACATCTTGAAGCAACCAATCGGATAACAGATGCGACGGAGTGTCTCCGCGAGATGATACGTGAACTAGTGCAAGAAATTGAAAGCAGCGAGGCCAAACAGATCCTCAACGACTTCTTGAGCCCGCGACACAGGCTGCGCTTGAGTGACCGCTCTGTGCTAGACTTTAAATCTCGCTCTTGCAAGGAACTGGAGGAGCATGGAGACGCCGCGATGACAGCAGAGCGATACGAGAAAGCTGTCTCCCTTTACTCGGTTGCACTGGGATTGGATCCACCTTCCCGTCAAGATTTGTTCCTGAAGCGGAGCAAGGCGCACATGGCAAAGGGCACTTGGGTGGATGCGATAAGTGATGCGAATGAAGTATGTCATTATCACTCTTACCCAATTTCTGTTCCGACGAAATCCGTCAGGCTATTGCTCTCGATCCGACATCACTTGCAGGCTACGAGCAAAAATACTTGGCATTATGTGGTACAGGACGTTATCAGGATGCATTGTATGCGTTCGAGACGCTTCTCGCAAAGATGTCAGAGTCACGTGATGCGGATGTGCGCGGTAGGCGTCCCCCTGAGAATCATTCGCACTGACCTCACTGGCATTCTGTCCTGCAGAGCGCTCCATCTGGTATAAGGATACTAGAACAGCTATTCGAAGAGCAGTCCAGGATGCCATCCGTGACTTACCGCGAGTGCTCATCAATACGATTACCGGCAGTCTATGCGACAAGACTCAACAGGCGGCTGCATTTGAGTCCTTACCCATCTTCATGGAATTGATTTCTTCCATGACAGCCGGCATTGACAACAACCGCATCGCAAAAGAAGTCACGAACTACTATCGCTATTCCATGTTTTCGCATAGGTGGGAAGATTTCGAGCCTCTGTACGAAAAGGTCATCCGCCTCGCCGTCTATGACCTCGAAGTTTTTCCAACTCACCACAAACTTCGGATGTTTTGCGAAACCGCGCGGAATGCTGGGCTTCATTGGGCGTGGAGCGATACGTGCTGCATCAACAAGGCGGACCATTTCGTGCTCCAAGAGGCCCTCGTGTCCATGTTCAGCTGGTACCAAGGTTCTTCTCTGACGATCGTCTTTCTTCGTGGAGTACCCTCGCCATCCAAACCCGGCGATCTCGTGCATAGCATCTGGAATTCCCGTGTGTGGACGTTCCAGGAATACCATGCGTCCAAGGTGGTCCGGTTCTACAATGAAGATTGGACTGTATACAGGAACCTTGACGTTCCGAACCACAAAAAGTCCAAAGAGGTTATCTCAGAGATGGAGGAAGCCTCGGGCATATCGGCAGACGCATTGGCGGTCCTTCAGCCGGGTTTAGCCAATATCCGTGAAAAACTTAGCCTAGCTTCACGTCGTCAGACGACAATGCCAGAGGATGCTGCATATGCGCTGTTTGGGATCTTCTTGATCTCCTTGCCTGTTATCTACGGCGAGCGGGACAATGCAATCGGGCGGCTTCTGGCCCAGCTCCTCGCAAACTCAGGAGATACAAGCATCCTAGCTTGGACGGGGAAATCGGGGAGCTTCAACAGCTGCTTCCCTGCTGAAATTACTGTGTTCAATAAACTATCAACGACGCACATCCCTCCGACTGTCAACAATGCCGAAATGGGAACCGGACCGCAAACCTCCCCGCCCAACATGTCTCAGCTGGTCAAACTGTATAGCGAACTCCTCCAGCTTTCTGCGCCGTTGTTTTCAGGAAAGCGAATGAGGCTACCATGCCTTACCTTCCGACTCGGCCGCCTATCCGCAACTCGCGCTGCCTCGGAACACGTGTTTCGCGCGAGGACGTTGTGTTTAGGGGACGTCGAGATTCGCACTACTGAATCACTTCCCCGGTTGGACTCTCTGATTCTCGTGCACCCCTGGATCGACTTTCTCCTCGACAGACGGGCTATGGAGGACGTCGAGGACTTGGACTCGGATAAATTCACTCCCTTGGCCTACGACGCAATGCTCACACCGACCACGCTGGACTCAGATACCCATGCAGACGCACTGCAGTTCTTCGCGCGTCTTCAAAAACCGTTCGGTGCGTTGTTACTAGCGCCGACGCGCCGCAATATGAACGAGTACAGGCGGGTGGCTGCGGGAGATGTTATCCGCGTGCAGATTCGGGCGGATGCACCGCTGGAAGAGCTGGTTGCGAGTGTACGCACGCTGGACGTGCTTTGATGATGCTGTCCACGACATTGGATGCTGTCCCTTTTCTTGTGCCTGTGTTGATACTCAGACACCGTATGTCATAGCTCATTGCTGTGAGCGGGTGTCTTCGTGATAAGAGCGGCGGGCATTCTGATTTCACTCGTCCACAGAACTAGCGGTTTCACGATCAGGCGCTCATACAAATGTATATTGTAACCTTAGCTGGCACAAATTTACCCCCCATGAAAGAATTTCCTGATTTGTTATAGGGCTAGGCAGCTTTGCTGCAAGGATGGTAACGGGGTTCGGAAGAAGAGAAGAAAGAAAATAGTTTGGAGCGACTTCAAAAGAACAGCTAGGCGTGTGTCATCCGAGGCATGCGGGCTAGTCTCTTTAACTACAGATGGATTCAAGGTCACCTAGGAGCTTGTTGAAAATACACGTAGTTAATACAAGTGCAGCCACACTAGTCTGATTCAATCTACCCCTTGAAGGCCATTGTCGCCCCCTCTATCTGATCCAAACTCGTCCTGGTTGCGCTCCATCTAGTCGCCCTCTCTGTCCGCGACTACAGATGTTCTCGAAGATCCAGATCTTGTCGTGGGTGGACGCGGGAAGGAGCAGAACTGTTGCGACACTGCATAAAAGATAGGGATTCGGAATGGTAAGTACGCACATGGGCTCTCGATCTCTTCTTCGTGAATTCGTGAACTAGCATGGGGAGATCCGTGAGTGCGCGTATAAAATACGATCAATCTAGTTGTGTTCAACCTGCGCATGGAGAATTGTCAACATGCATGTCACTAATAAAAGTTGCGGCCACAGGAACATGCTTACTACCAGTATCAGACATGCCAATATGGTGAGCTCATAATAACTGTGGAACGTGAAGGTGACAATAGAGAGGTTTGTGAGGGCACGCGTACCAAGGAGTATGGCTTGGGGCAATGCTGTGCTTCAGAGCACTCATTGCACTGGCTAGGCCACGTTGCCCATCTTCGCTGCCTCCACATTCGTGACTCAAGAACAGTGGATGCCTTCAAGTTGGCCACGGTCGACCAGATCAGAGCGGTAGTACTCAACCCCAGATTTGGCAATTCTTGGACAGTTCGAACATGCTTCATCAACCCTAAACGCGTAGTGCACGGAACCTCCTTTCCACTTTCTCTCAGATTATTCATCCAATCGGCCAAGCTAGCACAAGTATCCACTACGTTGAACGTTCTGCTAGAATAAGCCAGGATGACTTTGTAATCCGCATTGAACGCTTCCTCCAACCTGCTCCTTGGCCTTCTCGGCAGTAGCAAGCATAGACGAGACGATTTGGTGAGGGATTGTGGATTTATTGGATCCCAGGTCGACTCGAAGAGGCAGAGTATGATGCGATCGGCAGATCTTTTAATGGCAGCAAGACGAGGGTATCAGACGCGCCACATGGCGACAAAAGATGGGGATTGTGTTGACCCTGTCAGGTAACGACGAAATAGTGGGTAGCATACGAGAACTAACCACCTATTACCACCTTGATTCATGTATCAGTGCACATGCGTCGCCAAGGAGCTTTGATCCGTGGTCACAAACCTGCCAGTGGGGAAATAACCGGGAGTAGGTGATATGCGAGGTAGGACTGGAACGCAATCGCATTGCCCCCTAGGTTGAGGGATAGTAAACATGGAGACATTTTGCGCCCCCAAAGTAACAGCAGTAGATCGAAAATAACGGAGAAGTGTGAATATGGCTACCGAGGCTCGACGTATATCTGTATTTGGGTCTTCAACTTGGGGTGAGTGTCTGTTCAGCACGAACATCCAAGTCGGAGAACTGACCTTTGGCAATACTAGACGTGATCTCAAGCTTGATATTGTGGATTAATTTGGTGGACGCGAGGTTTGGATGTCCTGAGGTTGCGATGCCTAGAGGGGAGTTTTGTGTGATACATCAACTTGAAGCCCCCGGTTCTTTTGGTTGCGATGAGGAAAACTACGACTCTGCTTAGAGAGGTGTACGTACGCTGTCCCGATAGCGAGCAGAAAGAATGTCGCGCAAATCCCGTAGTATGATGGTGGCGCCTGCACCGACTAGCATTTCATGGTTCGGGGATAGAGCCAAGGAAAAGACTGTTTCTGCATGTTCAATGGAAGGGCCAAGTTGTTCGTGTGTCACCGTGGTACTCCAGAAAGACACGGAATGGCCTGCAGAAGCCGCGATGTACGTGCCGTCCCTTGCTAAGACGACGCACAGAGGGATGCTGTCGGTGTGAATGCGCCATTTCGAGAGCGTGTTCCCGGTGGATGCGTCGAGATGGTGAATGTGGCCATCCCAGGATGCAACAAAGAGATGTTTGTTGTTGTGATCCCATGCGACGGATTGGTTGAACCACGAAGTGACTCGGATCTTGAAGACACGGAGGAGGTGGCCATCGACGGTTCCATAGATTTCGACCGACTCGCGTAGCCACGTCGCTATTGCGATGAAAAGTCCATTTGGTGAAAATTTTGCTGCGACCACATAGAAGTCGTTTCTGAGTCGTTGCAATTCCTTACCTGTTGAGAGGGACCATATACGAGCAGTCCGGTCACCCGATCCCGATGACCCCGACAGGATTTTGGTCCCATCCGGCGATATATCGACTGCCTGCACGTTCGCTTTGTGTCCTTTCAGCTCCTTCACTATTTTCCAACTCTCCGCATCAAACACCTTCACTACTCCGCGCGGTCCTCCGCCAACGATCCATTTGCCGTCCTGCGAGATTGCGACAACGTGGACCTTTGCATTCATCGGTTTCCCCTCCTCCCTCCCATCTTCAATCCACCAGCTTCGAATCTCGCACTCTCTTCCACCAGCCAAAATGCGTTTGCCATCAGCCACGAACATGACCGAGTATATATCATCTGGCCCATTGATTTTGACAAATTTCTCAGTAGACGTCGCTCCCTTGTCTTGGTTATCTGGGTTCAGTCTCTCTTCCTGTTGCTTTCCTTTCCCCGAAGCCACGTTACCTCGGCCATTTTCACTCAACCACGCTCCCTCTGGCTTGCCCACTCTGCTTTGACCTGCGCTACTCTCTGGAACTGCGGTGGATCCGGCATTGTTGGAATCGGTTCCTGTCAGTATCATGTCCTCCATTATCCCCCCTTGACTGTCCAGGCTTGACCTCTCGTCCTTCAGTTTGTCCTTGCCAGTGCCTGACACCATTGTGCTTTCTCGGGTGGGAGTGGTTCTGCCAGTGTTTGTATGAATGGTCATCCGAGTTACCACTGTGCTTTTCGTTGCCTCGTCTTTCCCATCTGTAATAGACCTCTCTTCTTTTCCCTCGGCCCAATCAATGCTAGACGTAGCAATATCTTCGTTTGGTACTTGTGTCTCGTGAGTTTGCTCTCTTCAATTGCCTCTTCAGTGTACTCACCCTTTCTCCGTGCTAGTTGTTGACGCAACCTGGAAAACATTGTCGACAGATGAGAAGAACGAGCGAGTGGAGTTGACTTCGCGACAACTTGACATGTCTTGGTCATGTCATTGCGTCACCTCCACGCCCCAACTACTCGTCTTTTGATTGGTGCCCTGGCATTCTCTCGTAACCGGTCGGTACGGCCAATGCTACACCTGCTGACCCTCCCTCATTTCTGGGAGTTGTCCGCCAAGTACTCAGACCACGCATGCACTCCTTCCATGCTCTTTCCATCATTCAAGTCTTATCGTAATAATAATTGAGCAATAAATCCATCCATTGAGCCGTTTGCAACCTCATCAGTGCGCATGGGCTGATGTTCTGATCTCTCGGATATGGACCTCCTCTCAGCTGAATATATCCCCTCTTTCACCCCCACCATCACTTAGCATGCGCTTGGCACAAACTTCTGGTACTCATTCGTCTCAGATATGATATCATTCCATACCAGAATCTAACTGGTAGTGTTGACATCAACAAATTTACCGTCAGACTCGAAGTTTGGTTTGAAACGAAACCCCCATCAATCTGAAGACCGGGATTGTCGGAGCCCACAGAAGCTGCCGAACCTCGAACGTCCGGTACTGATGAGGCTGTTTCACCCAATCTAAAGGTAGGTTCCCTTTATTCGAGCTTAAATTTTAGTTGCAACGGATATGTTAACGGACTACTCACACTTAGGTCAAGGACTTCATAAAGGCCGCCGCGAAGTTCACGTGTCGTGGAACGATCCGATAGGCCACGGTGGCCACTGCATCCATAGCTTCTACATTAGCTCCCATGTGGGTCAAAGTTCGCTCACATTGAACTCATCTTTCAATTTGAAAGCTTCCTGAAATAGGTCTGGTGGTACAACCTGACGTCCTTTGTCAAAGCAAAATTCAGGTCCGCTGGTTTCATCTGGCCCAGGACATACCCATAACAAAGAATACCATGAATTGTGGTATCGGACACTATGCCTTCCCCTGTGGAGTATAAGAGATGGCAAGACTGGCACAGATTCCTGACGCTAGAATCAGCATTTACACCCCCACTAAGCTCGCCTTGTCTCTCTTCTTCAAGCTTAAAATCACATCTACGCGTGTCTTCCACAGCGCCTGAGAATGAGTCGTCGCCGTTGTTATCACAACCTGGAACGATGGTCCATATTGGACGTCGGAATATTTTTTGCCGAGATATGTCCCTGGAACACTCGAAGCCCCATGGCCATATCTTTCAGGTAGGTATTACTCGGCGGCTCTTGTCAATTTTACCGATTATCGTAGTCTTTATCTTTAGCGGACGGACAGAGTATATTTCCATGCTTTTGGCGGAGATTGGTGTCAAGATATCGTCGTTGGCAGGACCGTGCAAGGAATGACGAACCGGGCAAGAAAATTCTGTTCGTGTCACACGTGCGTTCTCTGATTGACAGCCTTGGATTATAGGGCAACGGCCTATGGTAGTGGGTAGAATACGAAACATCTGGACACCTTTTGCGAAGATGGTGTGCGCTGTTAAACGGAGAAATCAAACCCGACCACCTCTATACACAAGGTTTGGTTAGGAACACATGCTGGCAGGAGCAATGCAGGCAGGGACGAGTCTCTTGGGTCTGAGCAATTGACACTGACGTGTATATATTTCGCGTTGCCATATTCATTTACTCACATAACATAGTTTGAGATCATCCATCCGGTGACAGGTATTATCCCACCATCTACCCTCGTATTCAACAAGAACCACGGGCTGGAATCCTTGCTGCGTGCAGTTAATGTGTAAGTATGACAAAAGGATGAGTCACGGTTGAGCCTAGCATAACAGGCAAGACATAGCCCGTCGACACGCTCGTCATCCGAGTCTCTTCGCGTTAACCACCGATGCCTTGACGGCATCAAACTATTAGCACTCTGACCCGGATTTAAGGACTATTGGCTAAGCATCTTTCGCAGATATTCGGCCAGACCTCCGTGGTGGTGGATTCAGATGGCACTCTAGGTATACTGATTGGAAGAGTTGAGGGCAGCCTGAGGAAGAGGACATGCACCATGGGTTTGATCTTGGTAAAGAAAGTACCCCCGAGACGTGTCTTTCTTACAGCCCACCTTGCGTTGTCCATCCGGTACATTTCACAGCATGTATTTAGCTCATATGGAGCGGAAACGTACACCGAAAAACAAAGTGCAATACATCTCGAAAGGTAAACCTTTCTAAAACTCGAGTTGAAATCGGATAATAATGCGAATGGGGAATAAAACCATCAGGAAAGACGACATTCTGATCGTGTAACTGCTTAAGCAAGTTGCGCGAAGCCAACTTGGGAGTTGGCAGAGTCAAACGTGGTGTAGACGTTCTGAAGAAAAGCGACACCAACGATCCAAGACGCTGTTTTCCGGAGCGGGTTTCCAATGATCAGCAAAAGTCCTAAATGACAAGTTCAAAATATGAGAGAAAATGACTCACTAGCACTCGTGTCCTGACCCATAATGCTAGCGAGACACTCGGATGTATTACTTGGTATCGGCCCGAGGTTAAGCGTCGACGCGGACATCGCGAATGGTGTGCCGCCGAAGGTGAACGCGATATTCGGGAAAGCATTGCAAGGAACTTCGCAAGGTGACGAGCAATACTAGTTATAAAGAAGACGCCAACTTACAGGTGATGTAATTTGCGCCGGATCCGGTCGTGACAGTCGAACCGTTGACAGCGGCAGACAGTGTAGCAACATCACTGGGGGAACCAATGACGATGGTACTTGTTGTGTCTATAATGCATTTTATATTTTGCAAAATGATTTGCCCATTGCCCTGGACATTGTCCATGGTGACTTCCCAAAATCCCTGGCTCGGACAAGCGAGTTAGCGACTAACCAGAGTTCAAAGGTGTAACTACCCACCGACGTATGGACATCAGTGGGGGCGTAGCTAAAGTCACCGGTATATAGCACAGGATCGGCACCCCCGAGGTAGAAGTCGCCTTTCGTCGGCTCGAATTTAAACGAAAATGCATGTGCCGAGTCGGAAAGTATTTGGTTTTCAACCAGGTACTCGTAGAATGAGCTGGCATTAAGGATGGAGATCTGATAGAATCCTAGCCCCATTCTGCCATCTGCTTGGAACACGTCTACTTGGAACCCAGAGGAGTAATGCGACACAGCCCCAAGGACTTGATGGTACCCCTACAGTCGATTGTTAGAAATAATCACAAGGAAAGAAAACAACACAAACGGAATAAGGACCCATAGTAACGGCTGCGGTGTACACGTCACCGCTGGCTATCAAATACTTCCCGTAACGCTCGGTGAATGCGAGGTTCAAATTGAATGCAGATGGAGTGGTACTAGGGTCCCAACGGTAGTGACCGTCGCAACTAGAATCACAATTAACCGATGGAACTAGGAGGTCACTGCGAGCTAAACGTTTGAAAAAAGCGATTTTACTTCACACTAGACACTTACGCAGATGCAGTGTCTAGTTCAACTTTGCAAGATATCAGTGAGAAATTCATCGCCTCCTCGAGTGAAACCTACCGTAGAACGCGTAATAGGGGGTCTTGCCGATCATAATTACACCATACCAGCCCTCGGCAGCATCGCCCAACGTAAAACCAACCCCGCGTTTGTCGCGTTTTTCAAATCCTTTCACAGCAGAGGGGTGCGGTCTCCCAGTGTTCCTCTCGAAGTTCTCAAAGCGGTTTTGAACCTTACTAAGGATGATGGTTGAATAAGTATGAGGCACTGCACGTGCGACTAGGACTTACCCCGCGATAAATTCAACATGAGAGTCGACCACGTCCAAATCAACGCTCCCGTCCACCTTGAGCCAACTCTGAGTGGCACGCTTGGTTATTGGGAAGCCTGTACCTTTTCCCTGCCCAGCGTGTTGAGGTGCGGCATTGGCCAGCAAGGCCAGTGCAATCACACCTGCGATCTTGATTTGCATTCGGAATAAAGTGACTGTTGAGAGAAGAGAGCTCTAAAACCTGAGATATTATCCGAGTCCTGATGTATGCCTTGGTCTCACCTTTAAGAGACTATCGGGACTACGATGGTCACGGGACTCGGAGTCGTCTTATTCTGCACGGCAAGGGATGCTTGCGAGTCTTGAACACGGGTAGACACGGACATCAGGTGGATGGTAATTATTTGGACAATTTCCCTGCTAGTTTTGCGGATCAATGCGTGAGTACTTGCAAGTTGGAATAAACGACTCAGAGGTGAAGCTTCAAGTCAGACATTTGGCGGCTCGGAAAGATGGATTAAAACTCACCTAAGATCTTGTTAGAAGCATAGCAAGTGGTTGGTTGCAGTTATCGGAGTTGCCATTGAGGATGAGCGCTGCCCCCTCGATCCAATCCGAGTGCATCCTGACGGCACTCAATCTAGTCGTCCTCTCCGTATAAGATGATGGACGCCTTCGGAACCACCTCCGGCGCTATCAAGATAAGGGCTGAAGAAGATTCAGATCTCGGTGCGGATGAACACGTCGGCGGAGCTGCATACCGAAGAACCTCACTCACGTAATGCTCGAGTAGGAATGGTAAGCACGTGGATGGGAATCTTCCTGGTCATCATGAGCACTGATGTTTCAATCATTCACATCTCAATCTCTTTTTGGTGAATTCACAAACCGACGCGGGGAAATTCGTGAGAGCGCGCGTGAAATAGGGTCAATATACCTGACCTCCTTGGATCGTCACGGGCTGCTATTCCATGGCCACACAAACGACCTTCTTCGACAAGACTGTAAATTTATGTTCGCTGGAAGATCCTATGTAAATGGGTTGGGGAGTAGGCGAAATTCATTCTCGAGGTCAGCATAGAAGTCTTCCAGGCAGGAAACCCTGATACTCACTTGCCCCCTGCTCGCTATGGACATCATGAAGACGAGATGATGAGTGGAGTAAATCGGATACTTAAGCTTCGCCGGGGCATCAAACATGTCAGTATGGTGAGCGCGTTTCTGCATACTTCAAGTTGGAACGTCGCGAAGCAGACGATAGAGGTTTGTGAAAGCATGCGTACCAAATAGTACATGTGTCAGAGTGCTCGCTGCGGCCAGCTGGACCCTTCACCACGTTAGCCATATCCCTGCCTCTTCTGCAGATGCTGAGCATTCACGTAGCGGAAATTTCCGTTACCTCCATATCCATGAATACAATAGGGCCGTCGGTGGCGCCGTCTCTTCACGAGTCACTACTTACCGTACTCAGGCTTCCTGACACATTTGGTGCCCATGTTGGCTCTATGTCGTCGCTCGCCGTGGGTGGGAGTCGTGAGGGGCGGTGCTGAGCCGTTCCTGCTGGTCGCTCCCATATCAGCGCGTGTTGAGAGTGTCGCCGGTCGTGGTTTGAGTTCACACATGTCGTAGTTTGTAAAGATGCTGCTCGTTGGTGTCATAGCCCTTACACGTTTTCCAACGCCGTGTACATGACTGCGCAGTCGGACTCTAGATGTTCACTCCGAGTCTGATCTCGTCTTTCCATGCACCCGCTTTTACATCTCCGCCTAGGCCCCACGCCCCACGTGACATCGACCGATTCCCATCTCCGACCTCCAACAGCAATGTAGTATCCCTTCGCTGTATTGATGAGCTACAAGCTGTCTAACAAAATTAGGTTGCCGCACGCAGCCTATTAGTCTTGAACTCAACGACAACAGTTTGTAATCAGGGCAGGAAAAAGCATGCGCGTATCTTCTCAGCTCGATTATGATTACGTTGTGCTCACTGCTCAACGCGGTGCCTCTGTACCACTTTCCAACATTGCCTTGTCCCTTCATATATAGATGGGCTAAGAGCGTGTAGGCATCGAGGTTGACACTCTCGTTGTGCATAAACGCCACGGCGATCAACCTTTTCGCTAGAGATGATGTATTGTTCGGTGCGCAGAAAGTTTGAATTCACTCCGTTTGATTTTTTTTGTGCTCTCTGATGTAGTCATGTGCTCATTGCTATGCTTTTTCCGACGGTCGTTTGTTCGAACATGTGCCCTTGTTCACGACTACCAACCGCATACGATATTTGAAATGTCCCGTGGCATATCACCGCGATAGCCTACCCCCTTCCGACCCCTTGTCTTTTGATTGGTTCCCTGGCATTTCCTCGTATCCGTTAGGTATCGCTAATGTTCTGAATCTGGGTTGCTTCACTACGTCAAGCTTGATCACGGTTGATTGTGTTTTCTGGTGCCTCACCCCACCACCCACTGACCCTCTTTTATTGGTAGGAGCTGTCCACCAAATACTACGACCACAGTGGCACCAGGATCGTTGGGACCCACAGAACCTTGAACATCTGATGCTGATGAGGTTGTTTTGCTGAATTTAAATGCAGGTTACCTTTATTTGAGCTTAAACTTTAGCTGCAACGGACATGTTAACGTACTACTCACACTTAGGCCCAGCGAAACCAACGACCGCAAAGTTCGCATGGTGCGGAATGACTCCAAGTAGTCCACCACTGCGTGCACAACTTCCACATTAGCTGCCATATGGGCCAAAACTCGCATGCACCGGACTCATCTTTCAACTTGAAAACTTCCTGAAGGATCTAAAGGCATAGCTAGATGCCCTTTGTCAAAGCAAAATTCAAGTCCGTTAATTTCATCCTGCCCACTGGACATGTGTACAATAAAGAATACCACAAGTTGTGGTATCCGGTACTATACCTACTCTTGCAGAGTATATCAGAGGTATGTTTCTTACGACATGCCTTGCATTGTCCGTCCGGTACCTTTCATAGCATGTATTTAACTAGTATAGAGTGAAAATGTACATCGAAAAAAAAAGTTTGAGTGAGCCTTTCTAAAACTAGAATGAAAAACAAACAGCGAGGAGTAGAACCATCAGGAAAGACGACGTTCTGCAGAACGCTTTGTAACATATACTAGCTATTTAAGCGAGTTGGGCAAAGCCGACTCGGGAATTGTCAGACTCAAACGTAGTGTAGACGTTTTGAAGAAAAGCAACGCCAATGATCCAGGATGCTATGTTTCCGAAGCGGGTTTCCGATAGTTAGCAAAAGCCCTGAATGACAGATTCGGAATATGAGAGAAAATGACTCACTAGCACTCGTGTCCTGGCCCATAATGCTAGCGAGACATTCGGATGTATTACTTGAAATCGGCCCGAGGTTAAGCGTCGACGCGGACATCGTGAATGGTGTGCCGCCAAAGGTGAACGCGATATCCGGGAAAGCATCGCAAGGAA